>PVJS01003165.1:0-77770 GCA_004027185.1 Glis glis
TGTGATAGTTAATCTAAGTTGTCAACTTGACCTGATCATGACACACCCAAGATTATGTGATTTTGGGTGTGTAACAGCAGATTAAAGAGAAAGCCCTGCCCTGAATGTAGGCAGCAGGATTCTGATAGGTGCGGACTTAGATAAAGAGGGAGAAGCCACGTAGAGTGTGTGCGACTCATTCCCAGGAAAGCGCATCTGCTCTCGCCTGAGATCCTCAGCCGCCGGCTCCGCCTTTCTCCGAAGAGCTCGATCTTCTCGGCCTCCTGCTCTTGGAACTGAAACTCCACCATCGTTTCTCCGAAGAAGCTTCCTGATCTTCACGTCTTGGACTGGGACTGAATTAGTGGTTGCTCCAATCCTAAGACTCCAGTTCTTAGACCGTTCGACCAGCTACTGGTTCCTCTGACCCTCCACGTGCAGTCAGAACCTGGGACTACATTGCTGCAAACTGTAAGCCATCTGATAAATCCTTTTTTTAAAAATATACTCATTCTGTGTATTCTGTTAATCTAGAGAACCCTGTCCAATACAGAATCAAAGCCAGAAGACAGTAAAAGCTCTAAGCACCTTACCTAGGGAATGGCGGTGGTGGCAGTGGTGGTGGTGCCATCTTGGCCAGGCCACACCAGCGGCTACTGACATTGTGGCTTCCACAGGCTGCCAACAAAAAAGCCAGTGACCTGTTGTAAATCTAGCAACTGCAGATCATCAGCAATGAAAGCCAACAGCAACTTGCTCCATGCTCAACAGAGACCCAAATGCCTGGAAGTCTGACCAGAACCTGCAGCAGGGCAACTGAGCCCACCACCTCCCCAAGAGATTAAGAGCAGCGCTCAAGGAGACCGTAAGTCAATGAGCCTCCCCAGGGGGAGACAATCCAGTGCAGCCACAGGGACTCATGTGTCAAACAATGGACTCACAGGGTCTGAGACTTAGCTGACCACCCCTGAGGTGGGAGTAGGGTCTGTTGTAAGGCACAGCATAAGTGCAAATAAGCAGATAGCCCCCAGTGAAATTTGAGCCAGATAGACCTATAGCCCACAGGTCACAGTGCCCTTGCAGGGTTTCCGGGGATCACCACAGGACACATAGTCGTGGTATCTGGGGAAAAATCAGACCAACCAGCCTTCTCTGTTGAAAACACATAGCTCCGTGTCTGCACAGTGTCAGGTCAAAGCGACATCTGCTGCTTCTGTAGGCAAAGAGAGACATAGGCCCGGGTTCCCATGCTGGTGACACCCGCCATACTGTAGACAGAGAGAGTCATAGGGACAGGCCCAGTGGAGAAAGTGGAGATCCACGCTTGCAGTGGGAGGGGAAACAGCAGCACTGGGCACCTGCAGGGCACAAACTGTCCAGCTCACACCTCTGAGTCCACTCCTTATTACAGAGGCAACAGGTCCCGGACCTTAACACCTGGAACCCATCAACACCACCATTGCAGTGGGCTGAAGGAACCCTAGAGTAACTGCAGCCCAGTATTAATGATCTACAGGCAGAAAAACAGAGGGGGGATACCGGGCATAGATTTTGAAGTTGGTTTTAAAGGGTAATAAACCCACAACAAAGAGCTGAGAATAACCATTCAGTAAAGGCTATTCACCTTTAAGGCCCACCTAGTAGCAAATATCTACATCCAGAATAAGATACTATAAAGGGAGAGAGATTAGACATAGGAAACCTACAGAGTGAAAGAGACCTACCAAAAGCAACAAAGATATAAACCCAAGAAAACTGAAATCATGAAAAGGAAGAATAGCAAAAAAAAAAAAACAATGAGCTCCCACAACTCCATAAAAACAGAACCCACCAACACAGAATTGCAAAGATTGCCAGAAGGACAATTCAGAACATTAATAGTAGAAATGATACAGGATTTCTGGAAAAAATTCAGAGAGAGCCTGAAAGAAGTGAAAGATGAAATAAACAAACAATCTGACTCTCTGAACAGGGATCAAAAAGAAACTCTGAAGGAAGTGAAAGATGCAATAATTGAAATGAAGGCATCAATACAAATTATCAACAATAGACTAGACCACATGGAAAACAGAATCTCACTCTTAGAAGATGACCTCTCTGAGATTGCGCAAGCAGCTACTGGCACTGCGGCTTCCACAGGCCACCAACAAAGAAGCCAGCGACCTGTTGTAAATACAGCAACCGCAGATCAGCAGCAACTCACTCCATGCTGGGCAGAGGCCTGAACTGCAGCATCGGTAGTGGGGGCAGCACCAACTTGGCTAGGCTGTGCTGGTGATTACCAGCACTGTGGATTCTACAGACTGCCAACAAAGAAGCCAGCAACCTGCTCTAAATCCAGCAACTACAGATTATCAGCGGCAAAAGCGGGCAGCAACCTGCTCCATGCTCGACAGAGACCCGAACTGCGGCATTGGGGCCATCTTGGCCAGACTGCACTGGCATTGCAGCTTTCACACACCACCATCAAAGAATTTAGCTACCTGTTGTAAATCCAGCAACCCCAGATCATCAGCAATGAAAGCAAGCAGCAACTCGCTCTACGTTGGACAGAAGCCCGAACTGTGGTGGCGGTGGAAGAGGCGACAGGCAAGGGTCCCAATCACTGAAGGAGACCAATAATTAGACTGCAAATGGACATTATACTGAGCAAGTGAGAATAACTATTCAATAAAGGCTATTCACCTTTAAGGCTCACCTAGTAGCAAATATCTACCTCCAGAATAAAATACTATAAAGGGAGAGAGACTAGACATAGGAAACCTACAGAGCGAGAGAGACCTACTAAAAGCACCATAGATATAAACTTAAGAAACCTGAAATTATGAGAAGGAAGAATAGCAAAGAAACAATGAGCTCCCACAACTCCACAACAGAACCTGCCAACACAGAAGTGCAAAGATTGCCAGAAGGACAATTCAGAACTTTAATAGTAGAAATGATACAGGATTTCTGAAAAGAATTCAGAGAGAGCCTGAAAGAAATGAAGGATCAAATAAACAAAGAATCTGACACCCTGAACAGGAATCAAAAAGAAACTCTTAAAGAAGTGAAGGATGTAATGATTGAAATGAAGGCATCAATACAAATTATCAACAATAGACTAGATACATGGAAAACAGAATCTCACTTTTAGAATATGACCTCTCCAAAAATGAGCACACAGTATATAATTTAGAAAAAAAAGTCAACAGCATGAATTGGACATTGAAGAGATCTTGGCCAATCTTAAAAGAGCAATCCTAAGAATAATAGGCATAGAAGAGGGAATAGAAGCTGAAACCAAAGGAATCAATAATCCTTTTAGAGAAAATATTGGCCCCTGTTTAATTAACTGCTTAACTATTTATGTCAGTTGGCCCCTGTTTAATTAACTGCTTAACTACTTATGTCAGAAAGAGAATAAATGAGGTGAAGATCTTGGTTTTAAGGGATCAGTATAATCCCCTATCAACTGATGAGTCCACAATTTGAATCATGCCCATAGAACCAGGGGGGAATGTGATGATGTATAGTTAGAGCTTGTTAGCCAGAGTGACTTGTTAGCTAGAGTGACTCCATATTGTTACTCATCATGACCCCAAACCTGGTCCTAGAACAGGAAAGTTCTCCTTGGAAAAATCAAACCAGGATGTTGGCAGGGTAATGGGTAACAACATATTGTACTATGGAAAATACTTATTGTGCTATTTTTATTGTGCTAAGAGCTTATTTTTTGCTTCTGTACGTTATGCTTGGCTTGCTTAAATGCCAAGAAGAACCGTTGGGGGCTTCCCCCCTTGCTATGGGAACCTCCTATGGATACCTGAACTTTTCACCCTGAGCTTGCATTTTACAATATAAAAAGGGGCAGTAGAGGACAGGTCAGCACTGCACTTGGGTTTGATACCCAGTGTAGTCCCAGCTGGTAATAAAGACTTTCTATTGGCATTATCTTGGTTCTGAGTGGTCTTCTCTAGTAGTCTTACCTCGTAACAAAGACATTTTTCAAATTCTTTCTTTGGTATGTATTTATCAATATATAAACTATGCAAATTAAAACAATGTTGTTAGATTAAATATAGCAACATACGCTCTCTTGAGGAATTTAAGAAGTAATATTGAAAAACAACTTGCATTTTAAAAATTCAATAAAATATATAAAAATTTAATAATCAAATATGTAACATAATTTGAAGTTATATTCTTCATTATAATTATGAAAGTTCTCAGTTCTTTCAAAACTTCTCATTTTTAATTTATTGTGTAAACTTGCATTTTCTCTGCTTGCTCCTGAATATATTTTTTGTGGTATTGTCAATTACCCAAAGTAGCAGGTGTATTTAATCAACTGTCAGTTAAATAAATGAAATTTATGTTTTTACCCTACAGAACTGTGTATGTGTCCTTCCCTTTTGCTGGTATGTAATTTTTAATCTCCTCACTTTATTATATATGTGGCCTTGTGAATATGTACAATAAAGAAAAATATTTCTCCTTATACATGATACATTTCTTTCATTCCTAGACTTTTATTAATTTTTTTAATCTGAAAAAATGGCAATTTTGAGCCCTCCAACCCAAAGTCCACGATATGGAAGACTAGTTTCTGGTACAGTTTGTTCAGGGCTCAACTTGGAGCAATATTTTTGCAAATATTAAACAATAAACATCTAATACTTGGGTGGGAAAAGCTGGATATTTTACCCAGGGACATTCTACCTCTGAGCTACATCCTCAGCCCTATTTTGTTTTTTTATTTGGAAACAGGGCTGCTATAGTTAGATACAGAATGGCCCCTTGAAGAGCTCATAAATAGCTGTTTGGAGTTGATGTAATTGAATCATAAGGGTTGTAATCCCAGCAGTGGATAAATCTATTGTAATGGATTTACCTGGGTGGTGACTCAAGCCCCGTAGGGATTGCTGGAGAAGGTGGGTCCCAGGGCTTCTGCCTTAGGGGATATATATATATATATATATATATATATATATATTGTTCCTCCTCTCCTGATCACTATATATATATATATATATATATATATATATATATGGTTCCTCCTCTCCTGATCACTCTCTTGCTTCCTGCCTTCATGAGGTGAGAGCAAAGTCTTGTGATTTCACTCTCTCTGCTTCCTACCACCATGCTCTGAGATCCACAGTCCCTGGCCTCACATGTACTGAACCTCCAAATCTCCAAAGAAAACTGTGAGCAAATAAATCTTCCTTCCTCTAAGTTGTATGATAAGAACTTTTAGATTATAGCTGTGAAATTGTTTATTAGTACAAGGGTCTTGCTAAAATGCTGAGGCTGACTTCAAATTTTCTACCCTCATGTCTCAGCCTCCCCAAGTACTCGGGTTACAAGCATGTGCAACCACACCCAGTTGGCTTTTGTACTTGACTTTTTAACAAAATGGTCTTAGGAGTAGACTTTCAAAATTTACTTATGTGTTCATTGGCTGAAATGGTGGTGGTTCCCATAACATCCCTATTTATTATCCCATCCTAGTCTCTATTGAAACCATATAGGTTATGACTGGTAATGGTGGACAACCACACATGTAGCCATGCTGTGGTGCCTGTTGCTATTGTTTTGCCGCACGTGTCATTCTTACTAGGACACTTCAATTATAATATTTGGTATGAGATATGTGGTAACTGACATGGAAAATATATGATTTCATTTATTTTTATATCTCCTTTATAAAATATACTTTTATTGGTGCACTGTAGTCTCACATCATAATGTAGTTCAGAGTGATAGGGACATACATGCACACGGTACTTGGTGAGTTTTCCCCCAGCTCCCTCTCCTATCCCTCCCCCTCTCCATACATGATGTTGAGATTGGCATTGGTAATTTCACATATGTACATAACTTCAGTGGAAGTATTTCCTTCATTGATTCTCTCTCCCCTCCTACCACCCTCCCCGAGACCACCTTCATCACTCACTGGGGTTTCTCCTCCATTATCTAAAGTAGCTCTTGAATCCTGATTACTCTCAACTTCTGTATATGAGAGAAAACCTATGACCCTTCACTTTCTGTGATTGGCTAATCTCATTTAACATAATGTTCTCCAGATCCATCCATTTTCCTGCAAATGACAGAATTTTGTTTTTCTTTATTTCTGAGTAGAATTCCATTGTGTTTATATCCCATAATTTTGTAATCCATTCATCTGTTGGGGACATCTAGGTTGTTTACACAATTTGGCTACTGGGAACTATGCTGATAGAAACATTAATATGCATGTATTACTATAATATTCTGATTTAAATTCCTTTGGAAGGATACCCAGGAGTGGTATAGCTGGATCATATGGTGGATCCATTCCTAGTTTTCTGAGGAATCTCCACACTTTTCTCCATAGCAGCTACACTAATTTACAATCACACCAATAGTGTATAAGAGTTATTATTTCCCCACATCCTTGCCAGCATTTATTATTGTTTGACTTCTTGATGATTGCCATTCTAATTGGGGTTAGATGGAATCCCAGTGTTCTTTTGATTTGCATCTCCCTTATTGATAATGATGTTGAATTTTTTTCATATATCTATTGACCATTTGTATTTCTTCTTTTGTGAAGTGTCTATGTAGTTCAATTATCCATTTCTTGATTGGGCTATTTGTTTTTTAGTGTTAAATCTTTTAAGGTCTTTATGTATTCTAGATACTAGTCCTCTGTCAGTGAAGTAACTGGCAAGGATCTTCTCCCATTCTGTAGGCTCTCTATAGACTCTTGATGGTTTCCTTTGCTGAACAGAAATGTTTTAGTTTGATGCCATCCCATTTATTAATTATTTTTTTAATTTTATGAGCATTCAGGGTCTTTTTAGGGAAGTTTCCACCACTGTCTATATATGTTGAAGTGTTGGGCATATGCCTTCTAGTATTTTCAAAGTCTCTAGGCTACTTTCCAGGTCTTTGATCCATCTTGAGTTGACTCTTGTGCAGGATGAGAGGTTGGGGTTTAATTCCATTATTCTACAAGTGAATAACCAGTGATTCCAACACAGTTTTTTTTAAAGACTGTCTTTTCCCCAACATATATTTTTGGTACTTTTGTCAAAACTCAATTGGCTATAAGTGTGTGGATTTGTTTCTGTATCTTCTTTTCTGTTCCATTGGTTTATGTGTCTATCTTTGTGCAAATACCTTGTTGTTTTTATTACTATAGTAATTGTATTACTATAATTTGAAGTCAAATATTGTGATGCCTCCTGCATGGTTCTTATAGCTGAGAATGGCTTTGGATATTCTAGGTCTTTTGTTTAGCCATATGAAATTTAGGACTAATTTCTCTAGCTCTGTGAAGAATGGTATTTTAATAGGGTTTGCATTGAATCTGTAGATGACTTTTGGCAGAATGGCCATTTTGATAATATTTATTCTGCCTACCCAAGAACATAGGAGATCTTTCCATCTTCTAAGATATTAATCAATTTCTTTCTTTCAGGTTTTATAATCTTCATTGTAGAGGTCTTTTACCTCCTTGGTTAGATTTATTCCTATTTTATTGTTTTTGAGGTTATTGTGAGTGGGATTGTTTTCCAGTTTTCTTTTTCAGTAGATTCATGGTTGGCATATAGAAAAGTTATTGATTTTTGTAGATTGATTTTATATCCTACTACTTTTTGAATTGGTTAATCAGCCCTAGAAGCCTTTTGGTTGAGTTTTTTTGGGTCTTCTGGTATATGATCATGCCATATGCAAATAGAGATAATTTCAACTCTTCTTTTACTATTTGTATTCCTTTGATTTCCTTCTCTTGTCTTATTGCTCTGGCTAGAGTTTCAAGTACTATACTGAAAAGGAGTGGTGATAGTGGGCATCCTCATCTTGTTTCTGATTTTAAGGGAATTCTTAGTTTTCCCCATTCAATATGATGTTGGCTTTGAGTTTATTGTATATTGCCTTAATGATGTCAAGGTAAGTTCTTCTATTCTGATTGTCTACAGTGTTTTAACATGGATGTTTGTTGGATTTTGTCAAATGCTTTTTCAGCATGTATTGGGATGGTCATGTGATTTTTTTCCTTAGTTATGTTTATGTGGTGAATGACATGTATTGATTTGTGTATGGTCATATGGTAAACCGGTCTTGCATCCCTGGAATTAGGTGTCTTAGGGAACAGAGTGTTTGTTATCATGACTTAAGTCCTATGGTGTCTTAGGGAACAGAGAATTTTGTTATCATAACTTAAGTGAGGAGCTACTATTTCAAGTTGAAAGAAAAAGAAATTGAATATTGAGTGTAGATATGATCAGATCTTTGAAATCCAAAATTTATTAGATTTTTTTGACTCAAAATTAAAATAAAAACCATTGAAGTATCCAACAAATTTTAATTTCTAAACAAGTAAACACCAGTCTCCATAACCCACTGAAACAAAAAAGCTTCTAGGGTCCTTCTTATTCTTCTTATTAAAGTGGAAAAGATCCTGGAGGCCCAAAGGTGAGACAGTCACAGTGGGCCACACCCAGCTCTTACATGACCATTTCTTTCTCTGACTTCACAGGAGCCATGGTGAGGGTGTCTCGAGCACCGGCTGTATCCTATGGCAGTTTGGTGGTTTTGGATTTGATTTTTTGGTTTGGGCTTTTGGCTTTGTTTTATGTGTGTAGATTTTTTTGTTATTTTGTTGTATTTTGTTTTGTTTTGTTTTTTTGTTTTTTTTTGCTAGAATCATTAGTTGCTGTTGGGGCTTTAGATGGACCATGCTAGGAGAGAGTATTGAGGAGAGGGCAGGCCTCTTGGCGAGCTCTCCCTGTGAGAATAGCCTCATGGACAATTATACAGTCCTGAGGGACATTGGCCAGGGCAGCTTTGCCTAGGTCAAACTGGCATGCCATATCCTCACTGGGACAGAGGTGGCCATAAAAATCCTACCTAAGGATAGGAATTAGTTCCCCTTAATTCCATCCAAAATGGATACAATGAGGACTGTGGAGCACCCAAACCTCAGCAACTTAATGAGACTGTCAGCAATTTAGCAAGACCATGTTTCAAAATAAAAACTAAGCGGGGCTGAGGGTGTAGCTTGGAGGTGGAATGCCCCTGGGTTCAATATCCAGTACAAAAACAAACAAAAAACCTAAAGCATGTTATGTCAGATGATCTCTGTTAACAATGTTCATAATTGTTGCCCAGATCCATTAATTTTTCAGGAGTTAAAAAAGGTGGTTTTGATTCTACCACCTCTGCTTCATACATTAGTTGGCATACCAATTAAAGAGAACATTTCCTGGCTGCTATTGGGTTACCCTTAGGACAGTGTTTTTAAACAGGACATTTGCCTTATTTACACTTATAAAAATAATGAGTCAGTTTCCAAGCATTCCCCACATCCATGAGCTTTTGGGTGGTGACACCAGATTTTTATAAATCAGCCACTGTAAATCACATCCTAAAAGTGGGAAAGGTCCAATGGGTTCTGATTCTGGAGAACCTCAAAACCTGGCTGAAGGGACAATTCATGGCACTAGGGGAGTGTTATTAATTTCTGACTGAGGCTCTACCTGGTGAAGAAGGTGTTGGAAGAAGATTAGAAACTGCAACAGAGGCAGAACAGACTCAGTGAGGCTGGGATTTAATGAGCAAGGTCACAGGATGAGAAAGGCTGGCCAGGGACTGTGGCTAGCATGTGTGGAGAGACAGCAGCTGGGAGAGCTGGAAAGGGGCAAGGACAGGCAGAGAAATGCTTAGAGGACAATTCCTGGCTCCCCTGCCTGCCCACCCACTGTTCCCAGAACAGGACTGGCCCACCCTGGTGGCAGCGGCAGCTTCAGAATGCAATGGCCCCCTCTGTTGCCAGCCTCCCCTGCCTGCCTCTCCTGCCAGCCTCCAGGTCCTCTGTCCCACAGCAACCTGCAATGGTGGCTCCTCGATGGGGCTGGGGAGAGGCAAGGTGGTTGAAGTGAAGACTTAGGCAGCCTGTTCCCCTGGGGCTTCTAGGCTGCTCCCATCTGGGACCTCCAAGGAGACAGCACTGTGGAGTGGCCAATCTTCCAAAAACATCCTAGCACCTTGTGTCTGGATATAGGAGAAACATATTATATAGGTGGTGGTGATGGGAAATGAGGATCAAATTTGGCTCACAAAAATGACCCCAATGAGCCAGGTTTCATGGTTCATTCCTGCAATCCCACTACTTGGGAGGCTGAGACAGGAAGATCACAGGTTCAAGGCCAGCTCAACAATTTAGTGAGACCCTCAGCAACTTAGGAAGACCCTGTTTCAAAATAAGAATATAAAAAATAGGGCTGAAGTATAGCTCAGAGATAGAGCACCCCTGGGTTCAATCCACAGTACCACAAAAATAATTAAAAACAAAAATAAAAATAAAAGAATGACTCCAGTGAATCCTGAGGTTCATTCCAGAGCCTAAGGAAGAATCACAGGCTGAAGGTTGAGAATGTCAGCCTAGCACGGCATTCTTCAGGGGACGGCGTCCCTGAAGGGCCTTTGCCTTATTCTTTGAAGTTATCTTTGTTGTGAAGCACAAGACTGTTCATTGTGGATATGGACAAAGAACAAAGGAAAACTATCAACCAGGGTCAAGAAGATGAAATGTTTAAAAACAAGCTTAATACTAGCTGGGCATGGCAGTGCACATCTATAATCCCAGTACTTGGAAGGCTGAGACAGAGGATCACAAGTTTGAGGCCAGCCTCAGGAGCTTAGTGAGATACTCAGCAACCTTAGTGAGATCCTGTTTCAAAAAAAAAAAAAAAAGCCGGGCGTGGTAATCCCAGTACTTTGGGAGGAGGAGACCGGAGGATCCGGGTTCGTGGCCAGCCTCAGCTCTTGTTCTCTCTCTCTTTCCCTGTCTCTCTCTCTCTCTCTCTCTCTCTCTCTCTACTTAGTGAGGCACTCCACAACTTCGTGAGACCTGGTTTCAAAATAAAGTATAAAAAATAGGGCCGGGGGTGTAGCACGGAGGTAGAACGCCCCTGGGTTCAATCTCCAGTACCTCCCTCCAAAAAATAAGTTTAATACTGAGAAGAGGGAGGTCATTGTGAGAAGATGTAGCCACTACCAATGCCCTGGCTGCTTCTTCCAGGTCTGAGCCTTGGGCCGTGTCTATGTCCTACTCCTGGTAGGAAGGGAAGGATGGGATCATATTTATGACCAAAGAAGACTGCTAAACACCCAATATGGACCTGGTGGCTGATGACCCCAACAACCCACACGAGGGACAGGATGCCTTCCTTACAGACACTGCAGTTTCCCTGTGAGATGGGGAAGGAGGAAAAGGCTCTTCCCACTGGAAGAAAAGAAACAGAAGCTGCTTACCCACACTGTGGGCACATGAGGACACTGAGGCCCAGGGAGGGGACCACTGGACCCATCAGTCCATCTACAGCACAGTTCCTGGTAAAGAGAGGCCATGCTGTGAAGAGAAGGCCAGACCAAGGAGCAGCTCGAGGCTGAACTCACTCACCTCCTAGAGCCTGCTATGCAGGACTGATAGGTGTCCATGACATGAATAAGAACAAACAAAGAAACAAAAACTCTCAACAAGAAGACTTGTAGAGCTGATGACCCAATTCTGCAAAGTAGCTAGATCAATAGTCAATTTTTAAAAAACAAAAGCTTTCTTTTTTTAAATACTTTTTAATATTTTATTGGTTCAAAGTCATTATATATCACAATGAGATTCAAAGTATACAACATACATGCACACATCGCTTGGTGTATTTCCCCAGTATACCAGCCACCCCCCCTTTCACATATCAATAGGTTTTCTATACACCAACTAACAATACACTAAAAAAATACAAAAAACAATTCCATTCACAATAGCCTCAAAAAGAAAAATACTTAGTAATAAATGTGACCGAGGAGGTAAAAGACCTCTATAGTAAAAACTATAGAACACAAAAGAAAGAAATTGAAGAAGACCTTAGAAGATGGAAAAATTTCCCTTGTTATTGGATAGGCAGAATATTGTCAAAATGGTCATACTATCAAAAGCAATCTACAGATTCAATGCAACTCCTTTCAAAATATCAATGTCATTCTTCACAGAGCTAAAAATACAGTTGTAAAATTCATATGGAAGAACAAAACACTCAGAATGCCAAAGAAATTCTGAGCAATAAGAACCATGCAGGAGGCATCATAATACCTGATTTTGAATTATATTACAGAGATATAATAATAGAAACAGCATGGTACTGGCACAAAAATAGACACATAGACAAATGGAGTAGAATAGATGATATAGAGACAAATCCTCACACTTATAGCCAGTTGACTTTTTTTTTTCTGGTCCTGGGGATTGAACCCAGAGGCATTCTACCTCCAAGCAATACCCCCAGTCCTATTTTTTATTCTTTATTTTGAATCAGGGTCTCACTAAGTTGCAGAGGGCCTCACTAAGTAGCTGAGGCTGGCTGCGAACCTGTGATCCTCCTGTCTCAGCATCCCAAGTACTGGGATTACAAGCATGCGCCACCATGCCTGGCTGATTTTTTATATACTTTTATTGCTGTATTGTAATCACATGTCATAATGAACTTCAATGATGGAGACATACATTCACACAGCACTTTACAAGCTTCTCCCTGGATCTCACCCCACTTCTTCTTCTTCTCTATACATGATATGAGATTGTCATTGATAATTTCACATTTGTACATAGCATCAATGGAAGTGTTTCCTTCATCAAGTCTCCCTACCTTCCTTCCCCTTCCCCTAAACCCCTTCCATCACTCCACTGGAGTTTCTCCTCCTTTATCTGAAGTCCCTCTTGGATCCCAATTTCTCCCTAGCTTCCACATATGAGATAAAACTTATAACCCTTCACCTTCTGTGACTGGCTAATCTCACTTAATATAATGTTCTCCAGTTCTCCATTTTTCTGCAAATGATGTGATTGAGTTCTTTATTAGCCAGTTAATTTTTGACAAAGGTGCCAAAAACATACACTGGAGAAAATACAACCTTTCCAACAAATGGTGCTAGGAAAACTAGATATGTATATACTGAGGAATAAAATTAGACTCTTATTTCTCACTGTGCACAAAAGTCAAGATAGGTCAAATATCCAGAAATAAGACCAGAATCTTTGAAATTACTAGAAGAAAACATAGTACCAAGTCTCCATCTTATAGGTACTGGTAGGTACACATAGGTACTTCCTCAATAAGACCCCCAGAGTTCAGGAAATAAATCTGAGAACCAATAAATAGGATTACAGAAAATTTAGAAGCTTCAGTGCAGCAATGGAAACAAGAGTCTGAGGAAAGAATCTACAGAATGTGAGAAAAATCTTTGCCAGCTACTCCTCAGGTAGAGGACTAATATCTAGAATATATAAAGAGCTCAAAAACCTTAACACTAAAATAAAACAAACAAAACATGCATTCAAACAAAAATAATAAAAATGAGCAATTTAACTTCTTAGTTAAATTGCTTTTAGTTAAATTGTCTTTCTAGACAGTTCTCAAAAAGGAAATACAATGGTCAGCAAATATATGAAAAAATGTCCAACATCATTATCAATCAGGGAAATGCAAAAAAACCTATACTGAGATTCCATTTAATACCAGTTAGAATGGCAATCGTCTATACAAACAATAATAAATACTGGCAAGAATGTGGGGAAATGAGAACTCTTATACATTGTTGGTGGGACTGTAAATTTGTATAAACACAATCAGTATAGAGGTTCCTCAAAAGACTAGGAATGGACCACCCTATGACACAGCTATACCACTCTTGGTATCTTTCCACAAGAATTAAAGTCAGAATACCATCATGATACATGCATATCCATGTTTATAGCAGCACAATTCACAAGAGCCAAGTTACGGAACCAACCTCGATGTCCATTAACAGATGAATGGATAAAGGTGGGATATGCACACAGTGGGGGTTTTACTCAGCCATAAAGAAGAACAAAATTGTTATTTGCAGGAAAATATGGAAGTAGAGAATATTATGCTAAGTGAGATCAGCCAGTCTCAGAAGGTCAAGGGTTATATGTTTTCTCTCTTATGTGGAAGCTACAGAGAAAAATAGGAAACATAAGAGGATTTAGATAAATGAGGGGAGAAACTAGGAGAATAGTAGAAGCAATTGGGAGGGGGTTTGGGAGGGAGGAGGATAGAGAAAGGAAACAGTTCAAATAATTCTATGTCCACATATGAAGGTTTCACTACCAATCTCACTAACATGTACGGGGAGGGAGGAGAGGGGAGCAGGAAGGGATGTGGAAGGAAACACACCAAGTGCTGTGTGTATCACATTGAAACTCACTATGATGTATAATAACACACCAATAAAAGTTTTTTTTTTTTTTTGCGGTTCCAGAGATTGAACCCAGGGGTGTTCTACCTCCGCGCTACGCCCCCGGCCCTATTTTTTATACTTTATTTTGAAACCGGGTCTCACGAAGTTGCAGAGGGCCTCATTAAGTAGAGAAAGAGAGAGACAGAGAGAGAGAGAGAGAGAGAGAGAGCTGAGGCTGGTCGCGAACCTGGATTCTCCCGTCTCCGCCTCCCAAAATATGGGGATTACAAGCATGCGCCACCACGCCCGGCCCAATAAAAATTTAAAAATAATTAATGAAAGAAATGTGATGAGGACCTTATGGGGTGATCAGAATGAATGCTTCCTTTTTCAGCCCCATAGAAGTTAATAACATGCCCTACAGTGTCTTCAGGGACAGAGTGTTTTGTTATCATGATGTGAGTGATGAGCTACCATCCTTTTTTTTTTTTTTGGCAGTACTGGGAATTGCCCCATTTGACACCAATCATTTTAAGTTGAAAGAAAGAAAAAGAAATTGAATATCTTGAATGTAGATATGATGAGGTCTTTAAAAGCCAAAAATTATGAATTTTTGACTCAAAAAAATTGAAGCATCTTACAAACTTCAATTTCTAAATAAGTAAACCGTCTGTATAACCCACGGAAACAAAAATTTCTAGAGTCCTTCTTGTTAAAGTGGAAAAGTCCTGGTGGCCCTCCATATCCTCACCCGGACCGAGGTGGCTGTGAAGGTCATGTCTACATTTCGTGACGACCCCTTCGTTGGGTCCAAAATGGACATCATGAGGACAGTGGAGCACCTGAACATGGTCCAGCTGTTTGAGATCATAGACACGGCCAACTACATCTACCTGGTGATGGAGCACATGAGCGGGGGGCTGCTGCTGTACCATATCTGGGAGTCTGCTGGCTTGGAGAAGGAGGAGGCCCAGAGGGTGTTCAGGTAAGGTGTCAGCACAGTGCACTACTGCCATGAGAAGGGCATAGTACACCATGACCTGAAGCTGGAGAACATCCTCCTGGATGTGGAGGGGAACATCAAAGTCATTGACTTTGGGCTGAGCTGCTGCTTTACCACTGGGAAGAAGCTGAACTTGTGCTGCAGCACTCCGCAGTACTCTGCCCCAGAGATCTTCCAGGGCCAAGAGTATGGCCCTGAGGTAGACATCTGGAGCCTGGGTGTGGTTCTCTATTTTATGGTCATAGGCTACCACCTGTTCAATGCCACCACCTTGTGACAGCTGAAGAAGCAGGTGCTACATGGACGGTATTCAGTGCCTCCTCATCTTTCTGTGCAGGCATGAAGCCTTATCTATCACTTACTGATTGCGGACCAGACCCTGAAGCTCACCACTGCTGAAATCCTGAGGCACCCAATCCTGAGGCTGAGACAGGGTAAGTGGCATTCACCTACTCCTAGCAAGCTGTTCCTCTGATGCCTGAACCCCGCAATCCTGAGCATCATGGAGCACTCGGATTACGACCCACACCTGATCTGGCTGTCAGTGTCAAACAGGACATTTGATAATGCCATGGCGACATACCTGCTCATCTGATGTCAGGTGAGCGGCATGGCAGGGCCCGAGCATCGGAGTATGGTGCCACTCCCATCCCCAGCAGATCCTTCCACCTTCTCTCTGCTGCTGAGGAAGAGATCCAGACAGCCTGACCTTCCCGCCTTCCGATTCATGTCCTCTGAGGACACAGAGTCTGGCCAGAAGGGTAACAGAAGAGACAGCCTACCTGCCATTCCCTGATCTGCCCAGAGAAGAGAACCCCCACTCCCAGCACAGCCCCCCAGCATGGCCCCCAGGCCCCCCAGGCCAGTCCTTGCACGAGCAGCAGCACGGGGGAGGCTGAGGGAAGCTGGTCCTCCCAGGGGCCAGCAGAAAAAGCCTCCCCACCCTTCATTCCACAACCCTATCAAGAGCATGCCTCCAGGGCCCATGACGAGAGGAAGGTTTGGAGGCAGGTCACCAGGAGGATTTTCACCAGCATCCTCTGCACATGCTGCTACTGTGTGCTGGGCCTTGGAGCTAACAGAGTTGCTCCAGAGGTAGGGGGCCAGAGGCACCCACGTTCAACAAGATCATTCCAGAGAAACCAGGTAGATGAGGTGGATGAAACCAACTCATTTTTCAGGCTCAATATTAATTATGTGCTGTAAGTAAATATGATAGCTAAATGGGAAGACTCAAAGGCCTTGTCTCTTCTTATGGAAGTCTTTAATATAAGAGCCAAACATTTTGTGGTCACCCTCATAGCTTTTATTGTGGCTTCCATCATTATTTTATCAACAGCAGCTGCTGCCACAGCAGCTATTGTTCAGTCCACTCAAACGTCAACCTATGTAAATAATGCCATGACAAATGTTACCATGGCACTTAATACCCAATATAATATTGATCAAAAATGTATTCCAGATTACAACTTTTGGAAATGGCCACTACTTGGTTAGGTGACCAAGTTGAAGTTATAAAAATAAGACAGGCTCTTATCTGTGATTGGAGGTTTTCACACATTTGTGTGACTCCTCATCCATGGAACAGTACGCAACATACTTGGGAAAATATTAAAAAACCATTATTAAGGGCTAATCATGACAATATTACCTTAGACATAGCTCATCTTCATAGCCCAATTTTAGAAACAATATCAGTAATCCAGCAGTGTGATAAGAACACTGACTGGTCTGAGCATTTATCAAAAAGCTTACAATGGCTAACCCTAAATTCTGGCTTCATTCCACTTGGGGGACTTTAATTGCTATTTCTTTTTTTTTTCTCTCTTGGTGTCCCTCTCCCCTGCCCCCCCACACCATTTCTTTTTTTTTATTGGTGCACTGTAATCATACATCTTGATGGGTTTCAGGGTGATAGAAGTATAGATGCACATATCGGTCAATTAGCCCTCCTCCAATTCCCACTCCCATCCACTCCCCCTTCTCTCCTTCTCCTACTCAGCATAGTAGTTGGCTTTGATAGATTTCTGTATGTACATCCTGAGCATTAGGGTGTTTCCCTCTTCCTCCCTCCCATTTCCCTCAATTAGATCACCTTCTTTACTCATCTGAGGTTTCTCCATCTTTATCTGGAGTCCCTCCTAGTCCCTATTCTCCCTAGCTTCTGCATATTAGGGAGAGCATCCAACTTTTCACTTTTTGTGACTGACTAATCTCACTAAGCATACTGTTTTCTAATTCCACCCATTTCCCTGCAAATGATGTACTTTTGTTCTTCTTGATGGCTGCATAAAATTCTATTGTGTACATATACCATAGTTTTGAAATCCATTCATATGTTGATGAACATCTTGGCTGGTTCCATAGTTTGGCAATTGTGAATTGTGCAGCTATATACATAGATACGCATGCATTAGTCTGGTAACTTGGTTTCCATTCTTTTGGGTAGATACCTAGAAATGGTATTGCTGGGTCATAAGGTAGATTCATTCCCAATCTTCTGAGGATCATCCATACTGTTTTCCAAAGTGGTTGCACTAATTTGCAATCCCACCAAGAGTGTATTAGAGTCCCTACTTCTCCACATCCTTGCCAGCATTTGTTATTTTTTGTGTTTTTAATGATTGCCATTCTAATTGGGGTTAGGTGAAATCTCAGGGTAGTTTTGATTTGCATCTCTCTGATTGCTAATGATTTGAACATTTTTCATACATTTACTGGGAATCTGTATTTCTTCTTTTGTGAAGTGCCTGTTTAGTTCACTTGCCCATTTTTTGATTGGATTGTTTGTATTTTTAGTGGTGATTTTCTTGAGTTCTTTTTATATTCTAGATATTAGTACTCTATCAGAGGAGTACCTGGCAAAAATCTCCCATTCTGTTGGCTCTCTGTTGAGGTTCTTGATAGTTCCCTTCGCTGTGCAGAAGCTCTTCAGATTAATGCAATTCTACATATTGATCCTATTTTTAATGTCTTGTGCCTATGGGGTCTTGTTGAAGTTTTTGCCTGTGCCTATGTGTTGAAGAATTGGACCTATGCCCTCTTCAAGTAGCTGCAAGGTCTGTGGTATAATTTCCAAGTCTTTGATCCATCTTGAATTGACTCTTGTGCAGGATGAGAAAGTAGGGTTTATTTCCATTTTTCTGCATGTGGTTAACCAGTTTTGCCAACACCATGTGTTGAAGAGATTATTTTTTTTCCAGTGTATGTTTTTGGCTCCTTTGTCAAAAATCAATTGGCTGTAAGTGTACGGATTTGTTGCTGAGTCTTCTATTCTGCTCCATTGGTCTATGTGTCTGCTTTTGTGCCAATAGCATGCTGTTTTTAATACTATGGCTCTGTAGTATAGTTTGAAGTCAGGTATTGTGATGCCTCCTGCATGGTTCTTGTTGCCGAGAACTACTTTGGCTCTTCTGGGTTTTTTGAAGATGATCTTAGAAGATGGAAAGACCTCCCATGCTCTTGGATAGGCAGAATAAATATCATTAAAATGGACATTCTCTCAAAAGTGATCTACAGATCCAATGCAATACCCATTAAATTACCAAAGTTGTTCTTCACAGACATAGAAAAATCAATCCTTAAATTCATTCAGAACAACAAAAAAACCAGAATAGCCAAAGTAGTTCTCAGCAACAAGAACTATGCAGGAGGCATCACAATACCTGACTTCAAACTATACTACAGAGCCATAGTAATAAAAACAGCATGCTATCAGCACAAAAGCAGACACATAGACCAATGGAGCAGAATAGAAAATGCAGAAACAAATCCACATACCTACAGCCAGTTGAATTTTGACAAAGGAGCCAAAAACTTACACTGGAAAAAAGATAGCCTCTTCAACAAATGGTGTTGGCAAAACTGGTTAACCATATGCAGAAAGATGGAAATAAACCCCATTTTCTTATCCTGCACAAGAGTCAATTCAAGATGGATCAAATACCTGGAAATAGACCACAGACCTTGCAGCTACTTGAAGAGGGCATAGGTCCAACTCTTCAACACATAAGCACAGGCAAAAACTTCCAAAGACACATGAAGTTAAAAATAGGATCAATATGTGGGATTGCATTAAAATGAAGAGCTTCTGTGTAGCAAAGGAAACTATCAAGAACCTTAACAGAGAGCCAATAGAATGGGAGAAAGATTTTTTCAGCTCCTCCTCTGATAGAGGACTAATATCTAGAATATACAGAGAACTCAAAAAACTCTCTGCTAAAAAAAATCAAATAACTCAATTAAAAAATGGGCAAGTGAACTAAAGAGATCCTTCTCAAAAGAAGAAATAAAAATGGACAATAAATATGTTAAAATGTTCAACATCATTAGCAATCAGAGAGATGCAAATCAAAACTACTCTGAGATTTCACCTAACCCCAATTAGAATGGCAATCATTAAAAACACACACAAAAAAATAACAAATGCTGGCAAGGATGTGGAGAAGTAGGAACTCTAATACTCTGTTTTGGGGATTGCCAATTATTGCCACCACTTTGGAAAACAGTGTGGAGGATCCTCAGAATACTGGGAATGAAACTACCATTTGACCCAGCAATACCACTTCTAGGTATCTACCCAAAAGAATGGAAACCAAACTACCAGACTAATGCATGAGTATCTATGTTTATAGCTGCACAATTCACAGTTGCCAAACTATGGAGCCAGCCAAGATGCCCATCAACAGATGAATGGATTACAAAACTTTGGGATATATACACAATGGAATTTTATGGAACCATAAAGAAGAACAAAATCATGTCATTTGCAGGGAAATGGGTGGAATTAGTGAACACTATGCTTAGTGAGATTAGTCAGTCACAAAAAGTGAAAAGTCAGATGTTCTCTCTAATATGCAAAAGCTAGGGAGAATAATGCATAGGAGGCACCCCAGAAAAAGATGGAGAAAACCTTAGATGAGTAAAGAAGGCAATCTAACTGAGGGAGATGGGAGGGGAGAAGAGGGAAACACCCTAATGCATAGGATGTACATAGACACACTTGTCAAAGTCAACTACTATGCTGAGCATGAGAAAGAGGGAAGGGGGAGGGAATAGGGCTGGGAATTGGGGGAGGGCTAATTGACCATTGTGTGCATGTATACTTCTACCACCCTGAAACCCATCAAGATGTATGATTACAATGCACCAATAAACAAATAAAACAAATTTAAAAAAGTGTTAGCAAGCATTTAGGAAAAGAATAATGCCAATTCTACACATACTTTTTCAAAATAGAAGAAGAGGAAACACTGCCCACCTCATTTTATGATATCACTGTAAACTTGATACCAAAACAAGCAGAGGTGTAACAAGGAAGCTGACTAATGTTTCTTATGGACATAGATACAAGGATTCCAAACCAAATGGCTGCAAATGGAATTAAAAACATGTCTAAATGATAGAATATCACCATCAGGTGAAATTTATCCTAGGAATGCATGAAAATCATTTCACTTTAAATAAAAACATGTATCATCACAATATATAAGAAAAATTTATAAGAAAAATGGATAACATTCAGAACCTATTTATGATAATTTCAAAACTCTAGAATAAATGGAACTTCCTCAAACTCTTGAAGGATATTATAGTTAGATATGATATGTCCCCTAAAGAGCTGAAAGAGCTAAAGAGTCCCTGAATATTTATTAATATTCAGGGTGGATATAGTTGAGTCATGAGGGTTATAATCCCAGTAGTGGATAAATACATTGTAATGGATTTATCTGGGTGTGGCTAGAGAGGTAGGTCCTTAGGGATTATATATGGTTCCTCCTCCCCACATTCCCTCTCTCTTCCTTCTGGCCTCCATGATGTGAGGAGCACAACCCATGTGCTCTCTCTCTTCACCTCCCACTGCCTTGCCCTGAGATCTGCAGTCCCCGGCCTCACATGGACTGAACCTAAAACCATAAGAAAATAAATCTTTCCTTAAGTTACATGGTCAAGTCTTCAGATTGTAGCTGTAAGAATGCTGATCAGAACCAAGGGCTTCTAGGAAAACACTTCAGTGATATCATAGGTAATCGTAAGATATGTAAAACATTCACCCTAATATCAGGACTGAGGCAAGAATATCCATACTAACCATTCATATCAGACTTATCCTTAAGGTTATTACAATAAGGCAAGGAAAAGAAACACAAAGAATGGGAGAAAAAAGTAAAATCATATTTTCAGAGACATGATCTTATACTTGTAGTTCTCAAAACATCCACAAAATAACTAAAATATAGGATATATGAATTTAGTGAAGTGGTAGAATTCTTTACCAATATAAAACCAATTATATTTCTGTAGAGTAGCAAAAATAAGAAAATGAAATTTAAAAAACATACCTTTAGCAATAGTAATAAAATTATCAGCTAGGAATAAATTTTATAAAAGATATGTAAGAACTTTTCATGAAAACTTTAAAATATTGCTGGGAAAAAATTGGAGACTCAAATAAATGGAGAGTAATGCCTTGCTTATGGATCAGGAGACTCAACATTATTATAATATCAATTATTTCCATACTAGGTTATTGACACATTTTAATAATCAAAATCACATCAATCTTTAGTCCTAGAAATTACTAAGCCAATTAAAATTACATTTGAAATGCAATAGACTTAGAATAGTAAAAACAATCTTAGAAAAATTTGAAAAACCTGATATTCCTGACATAAAAATATAATTATTCCTGATATCAAAACTAGTCTAAATTTGCAGTAATGAAGATGGCACATTATTGGTGAAAGGACAGATAAATATATCAGTATATTAATATTCTTTGTTTCCTGATATATTGTATCATGACTATCAAGAATAGAGAATCTTGAAGTAGATTCTGAATATGTGTGTATGTACACACATGCACATCAGTTAGATAGTTGACAGGTAATCAAATGTTTTTCAATAAAGGGACCAAAACAATATAATAGGGAAAATGATACTTTTTTAATAGAGATGTGTTGAAACATAGAGACACTCACATCAGACAAAACAAAGCACCCAGAGCTCTGCCTTACGTTGAACCTCTGTGTTCATTCTAGATGACCTGTGCTAGTCGGGTTTTCATTGCTATAACAAAATATCTGAGATAATTAACTTATAAATAAAAAAGATTTATTTTGACTCATGGTTCTGAGGGTTCAACTACATTATCATGTGTCCCCTTATCTTTGGGCCTCTGTCAGGCAGCACATCCCAGCAGGAGTGTGTGGTGGTGCACATCCCTCACCTCCTGTATTCTGCCTGCCTGCAACACCAGCACTGTGTGGCTGACACTGTGGTGTGATGCTGTGCGAGCCATGATTGGGCCTGTTCAAACCAAGGGTACAATGGCCTATGAGTGCTCTTCCTGGCTGAACATAGGGGAACACCCCACGGGGAAATGAATCCTGGCCGTGGGCCTAGTAGTGCGGGGGAGGGGAGACCCCGGGGCTTTCTTTTCCTGAAATGATTCTGCTCTGGAAGTCTTTGAGACAGATTTGCACTCTGCATCTCTGCACCTGTGAGGACTGTGGCTTTGCTGATTCCTGAGATACCCTGAGGCTTCATTCCTACTGCTCTGGTGCCAAGCCTGAGCTGCTTTAGATAGGTGCTGATCTCTTTAGCAGCCTTCCCTCCTAGGAACTACCTTTGTACTCCTTCCCTGGCCAGACTGAGAATCTTTCATATTTTTCTGCCCTGATCCTCTTTGCACCCAGTTCTCAGTATAAATTTATTGGGAGCCTTGTTAGTCATCAGCTTTGAGTTCACCTTGGTCCGGCTTGGGAGGGCCACAAAGTGCCCCTGCAAGTGGAGATTTCTCCATGCAGACAAATCTCCAAGGACCATGAGACCGATAAGCAAAGACCCTGACACTTCCTTGTTTACCCTTTCCTTCCCTGATTCATCTGTGACTACCTTGATGTTTTTCCCTGACTCATCCCATGACTGCTTTGCTGTCTCCTGTGATTAATAATTTCTTACAATGTTTTGGTTATAACCCTCAATAAAAGTAAGACACTGGTGGAAAGAAGGTAGGAGAGATAGATATCTCTCTCCTCCCCAGCCCCCTCAGCTGTCTTGTCATTTTGACTCCATTGTCATTCATATGAGAGACTTCTAATCAATCAACATCAACACCATCCACTACATAAATTTGCCCCAAAGCAGCCAGCAATACCCCTGTCACAGCCTGGATGCTTTGCACACTTGAAATCTCCTCTGCCAGGACATCACAGTGGGCATGTCTGGTGGAGCATCACAGTGGGCATGTGTGGTAGAGCAAAGGAAGAACAGGAAGAGACAAGGGTCACATAGTGTCCTTCATAGGCATGGCCTCATGCCTCTAAGGACTTCAGACCAGGCCCTGCCTCCTGAGGGTCAGCAGCCTCCTAGCAGCACCATCCTGGGGCCAAACCTTTAACACCTTGACCTTCTAGATCCAAGCTACAGCAAGTCTTCAATGTAAATGCTAAACATATCATCCCTTAAAAGGGGAGTCATACATCATGTCCCAGAATGCCCCCTTTCTGTTCCCAAACCATAGCCAAGTCAAGGGAACAATGAGAGCAAACCTGGGCTGGGAAGTCCACATACATATCATTTTGAAGGACACTGGCTTTCTCTTGAGCACACTGGGAACCAAGGCACATTGGTGTTCTCTGCAGAAAGCAACTTCTTGCCTGTGTACCAGGACAGTTGTTCCTTGGGGTGCTGGTCATACAAGCAAACTAAGCAAGCCTGTACTGATGATGACACTGCTTCCGTAGCCTAGCATATAAGACCACTCTCTGAGTGGGGACAGGTACAGAATGGAGGACACTGTGGAGAGGATACATGTTGCTCATCCAGCTGGACACCACTGAATGAAACACCATGAGGGAGAGGAGGCGCTGCTTGGTATAGCACCTCGAGGGACAGAAGTGCCATCTGTCACCCATCACCACTGATCTCTTGTGAGGTTCTCCAATAAACAACATGTCTCCCATGCTGTCTCTGGGCATTTTCTTTGGCCTGTCCACCACCTGCCCCACTGCCTGGGCACAGCTGGGCTATTGACAAGACACTGTAATTGTTAAGCTTAAAGAAGGTATCAAAGAGGAATAACTCTTTGACCTTGGTGTAGCAGATCATTTTTTATCATGCAAAAAGCAAGAATTATAGAAGAAAATAAGAGATAAATTGGACTTCATTAAACTTCTTAGTAATTTGTAGCATATCATTTATTATAACTTTGATATGATTATCATAATTTATCATTCATTGAATTTCATTATCATTTTTCATTGGGACTTTTTTGGGTTTGCATTGGTTTTTGTCTATTACTAGCAAATCTACAACAAATATTCGCATACAAGTGAAACTTACACCAAATGCTGTGTGCACGTATGTCCCTGTCATGCTGAACTACATTATGATGTGAGAATATAATGCATCAATGAAGGTATATTAAAAATAGTTTACTTATTCCAATGGTTTCTCCCTTTCTTCTAATGAGAAAAAATAGAATATTTAAAAAATGTCAAGCCTTTTGTGTCTGGTAGGCTGGATGTTTGGCTATTTGGTAGGATGATCTTTTCTCCAGAAGCTATGTGCAGGGGACACTATCGGGTCAGGCCAGATGCTGCACTCCAGCACATTCTCGACTCTCTCCTAACTCCACTGACCCAAGAATTCATTTGAATTCCACCCTAGAATTTGCCACACTTTTTCATTCTATTTTCATCACTATAGTTTAGGTCTATATCCATGGACTATTTTAACATTTAGATGATTAGATTATTCACAATGTTAATAGTGATAAAGGTTTTTTATTATTGAATCAGTTCCATCATTTCATTAGTACTTTGGAAGTTCTACTCCAATCATATCTCTGCCCTATTCTGATTTTAGGAAAAAGTATACAGTTTGGTTTCAACTTCATCTTCAGATTTTATTTCTCATTGCCCCAACCTGAGTTCTGTATTCCAAGTAGTATGGACCACCCTTTGCGTTAACCCCAAGTAAGCTTTATCGAATAGGTTCGTGCTATTCTTTATAGACTTCCTGCTGTCTCAAATACCTTCCTCCCACTTTCCCCTGTGGATATCATCGAGGGTCATCTGCTCACAGTCCCCCAGACAGAGGACTGCAGAACAATGAGGAAGAGACCGCGTATGTTATTGTTAATGGCCTTTTTAGTATTTTCAAAATGAAAATATAAACACTTAACCATATCACAAGCAAAATCTATATTCATATCAACCTTCCTCTTTAGCCTATCCTTCTCTTGACTCACCTGTACTGGTTCCCCCTCCTTTGGACACCTGGTTGTATACCCTGTGTGGGACCACCTGTTCCCTGAATTACATCTTTCTCTCAGCTTGGTATGGGAAAGCACATTCTATAAAAGATACCTGAGAAATATTTTGTGGGATGTTTACATTTTTCTTTTGTATATTTGAACTATTTTTCTTCAACATTACAGTTTGATTAGAAATTTGGCTTGGTATATAATTGTAGGCTAAAAACTAATCTTCCTTCATATCTGGGGCTCCCAACCTTCTACAGGTAGGAAAAAACTTGAAAAAAATTATCTACAGGGCATGTCTTCCCACTGTCTTCCCAGAAGCAGCAACCAGGGAGGGTGAGAGGGGAGACGTTAGACAGGATGGACAGCCGTGGCCTGGAAGCCCCTCCTAGCACTCAAAACCAAGTTTTAACCTGTTCCACATTAAAAATTAAATAAACAAAAGTGCAGCTAGATGCCTTGTTCATTTGTTTTTACATGAATACACCCTTTAGAGGCTGAAGTCAATTTGTGATTCATCAACTGCAATGTTTCTGTTTGGAGTATATGCAGTTGAAAAGTTATGGCCAAGGAAATCCAACATGAGTCTGATCTTCTGCAATAAAATCTAGACCTTTTCTTGACTGGCAGATTATGATGTTCCAAGACAGTGTCCTGGCTGGATGAGTTTTAATGTCCAAGAATACTACCATTGCTCTGGTGGTTACGATCAAATGATGCCCTGTCAGCTGCTCTGTGCTCACCAGGCACAAATTCTGCTGTCTGAGAGATTGTAGTGTTTTCAGTCGGAGGCTGGCTGTCTTAAGTTAAATTGCCTCAGGGACACTGTTGCTGCTCTCCAGCTGTTATCACATGAAACCCTGCTGACCTCTGATCTCCCTGCTCTTGGGGCTTAAACTCCACAGGGGAGAGATAGTCTCATTCTGAGATCCCTTCTGAGTCCTGTTCTGAAGGTTAATGAAAAATACAGTTCTCAGAAGAACTATCTTGAAAAGATAAGAATATGTACAAGTGGGATGTGTTATACAGAAAGGCACTTAGTCTCCCCATCCTTAGGAAGGGAGCCTATTTTGTGGAAAATAGTTCTCCATCTTCATTAGAAATATAAAAAGAGAAATTTCATTTGAGTTTTTTTATTAGACAATGAAATGTGCCAAGAGAGAGGCTGGTAATGTTTGCAGTAATCATTGAGTAAATGTGCCCCTGTCAAAGCCCTAAAAGTATTAGATTATCCTTATTTTATATTTGCCAAGAATACAATGATGATGCATTTTGCAGATGTGGTGAACTCTTCCTCCCTGCATATTTCTATGAGGTGCTAATACAAGAGCCAAATGAGAAGGAGGGCATAGACTACACTGAGAGACCACATATTCCTATGATCCTTAGTTACTGGAAAATTCTCCTGATTCTGGGAGGTTTCTAATGTAAAGTTTGGAATGAATTTTACTTCTTAATGACACTAATAAAATATTCAATATATCTATCCAGTTTCTAACTCACTATTATTCTTTTTTTTTTTTTTGCGGTACTGGGGATTGAACCCAGGGGCGTTCTACCTCTGCGCTACACCCCCGGCCCTATTTTTTATACTTTATTTTGAAACTGGGTCTCACGAAGTTGCGGAGGGCCTCACTAAGGAAAGAGAGAGAGAAAGAGAGTCAGGGAGAGAGAGAGAGCTGAGGCTGGCTGCGAACCCGGATCCTCCGGTCTCCGCCTCCCAAAGTACTGGGATTATAAGCGTGCGCCACCACGCCTGGCTCCTAACTCATTATTATTCTAACAAAATATGTTAACCAAAACTTATAAAGTTTTAGAAGCTCTTGAGTCTTGATTCTACCTCCAACCTTGCTTTAAGGTTTGCATCTGTAATTCCTTGGATCTTCCAAGGTACATTTCCAACCGCAGTCTATGAAGCCATGCCTCTCCATTGCTATTTAGTAAAGAGCATAGCAAAGTGGTTAAATGTACAGACTCTATAACCCAATCACATGAGTTTAAATTTTCATTCCACAAATACATCACTGTGTATTCATCAGGATTTGGAGGAACTGAATAAAAAGTTCATTTAGCTTTCTAGTTCAGAACTGTTCTCTGTTCCCTTTAATATATCATCTGAAAAAAATTCTGATATTTTGAAAGTTTGCAATAAATATTCATACAGAAATGATACAACATTACATTGAAAAAATGATAATGACATAAAGCATTGTTTTCTCACCCAATTCCTATAAGAGGAAGTATGGATGCCATAAGATATAAATCTTTTTGAAGAATTCTTAAGCTGCAAGAACAAAGATATCAAAGACTCTTGTTCCTCCTGTGTTACTTTTCCTTCAGGAATGCCATTCAGGTGACTGATATTTATTGCTTTTCACCTTCACTCCTGTTTGTGAAGTTAATACTGAAAGTCCCTCAATGCCACCAAAATATTCCCTGTAGGATAAGGTCAATCTATTGGGCTTTGTAGACTAATTAACAAATGACTTCTGACATATCAGTTACCCATTTAAGCTATCATTTTTATAGCTCATTTCATTTCTTCTTAAAAAAGCATTATACATTGTAGAAAAAAATTTAAAATTTGGAAAAGAACAAAGAAAGCAAATTGCCTTAATCTTAGTAATCATTGATTGCTATGGTTAACTTTTGGTGGCATTTTTTACTCATGCATTTGTTCATTCATATTTACATATACTTTTTAAAACAAAAACATGATACTGCTATATAATTTTATAAGCTATTTTTGACTTAGTAAAATAATGTTTACTTCTTTATGCCATTAACTTGAAAAACATGTTTTTTCTATCTTATATTTTTCATGAAAACCTGTAATTATAAATTTCCACAATTGAAGCTAACTTGTCTGATGATGTGTACACTCTTAAGGAATTTTTCACAAATCCCCAATGTGCCCTCTGTGAAAATTATACCATTTTATACTGCATATTACCCAAAATTTACACTATTAAAAAGAAAATACATATGTATGTGCATGCACATGTGAATGGGGGTGAGAAGAGAGAAAGACCTATCTATACATACATATATTTATATCTGCATATGTGATTTGACTTGGCAAGAAATATAGCTGATTTTTTCAAAACTAAACTTTTATTGAGTACTATAAAAAGTGGTATAAGGTATGAAAATACATAATTTTAGTACTTAAGAAGGCTTGATCTAGTGAACCATTAATTCATACAAGTTAATATATAAGCTTAAGGCAATTTAAAACAAAATGATAAGGCAATTTAACTAGAATATTCAAATTTATCTCAAAGAGCAGATGGGTTAACAAATCCTACAGAATTATGCATGCTACTGCACTATATCTTAAAGTTAGCTTTAACAATTGAAACTATGCTTCATGTCATGAGGAATATCATGGGTATAAATTCACTATAATTTGAGGGTTTGCTCTTCGATATCACAAAGTTGAATAAGAACATAGACTTTGGAAAGAATAAGCTTGGAGGCTTTGCCTCTAACACTGTGAACAAATAACTTTACTAAGTATTGGTTTCCTCATTGGTGAAATAAGTTAATAGTGTGTACTATCAAGGCTTTTGCAAGAATCAAGTGAGAGAATGAATGTCAAGCCCTTATCACTGTGTTTGACAGTAAGAGCTCATAAAATGAGTGAATTTAATTATTTTGTTAGTTATCTTAGTGCCTTTTCATCTTCACATTTTAACCTCATAAATCCAAAATATATTCATCTCTTGCCTACAGTCTCCCAGCTGCAGTATCTGCATCTGCTCACAGTCATTCAATTGATTCTCACATTGACACTAGACTGACCCTTAAATAATATACATCTTTTCAACACCACTCCATGCACACATACTCTTCTCATTTAGTGAATAAACTTTTCATTGCATGTAGGATAAGAACTAAAAATTATAAGTCTGAATATTCACATTCCTATACTGAAAAACAGACCCAATAACTAACTGTATACAATTGAGGAATATTTTTGTCATTGTACCTATATGGTATATACTATAATATCACAGCACATATGAATAATCCACAATATATTAGAGGATGGACACAACAGAAGTTTAGTTTTCCTTCACATAAAATATGAAGATTGTGTTCATAACTGAAAAAACTATTCTCTTCCACTTGGGCATTAAGAGTCCTAGACTCCTTCTACCTTGTCACTTAAGCAATTTCCACACATATTTCACTGTCTGTGTTCTCATCTGGGGCAAGCTGGAAGGAAAAAGTGTACAGAAGATTCTGAGTTTTAGGGGCTTATGAGTTAGAAATGTCAGTGACATATATCACTCTCAATCTGAAAGTCAGTCATATGACCACAGCTAACTGCAAAAGTGGCTGTGTGTCTACAATAAAAAAAAAGAAAAAAATTGATTTGGTACTCAGATAATACTTTCTTCTGTGCTTCCTCTGGTTATCACTAACCTTTTATACTCTCCTTCCCACATGTGATACTTTCAAACTCTCCACATGGAAGTCAACTCCAGTTTCCTTCTAGTCCCTCTCTCTAAAAAACAAACAAACAAACAAACAAACAAACAAACAAACAAACAAAAAACTAGGAAACTAAAATCTTCAGGTGTTACTCTGTTTTCTGTTTCCTCCATCAAATCCAGCTGTAGGTTTCCATTATCTAGGTACCAAAGGTTTCTTTAAATATGTTACTTTAAATATGTTACTTTCCCTGCATATGATAATTATATGATCCTATTACACCATTTTTGTACCATTTATCTGACATCTTATGCAGCGCAAGATCTTTACAAAGGGGAAGTTCAGAGTACTTATGAAGCCTAATTAACATGATATGATAACATCATATAATGGACCAGCCTATGTTCTGCAATTTATCGAGAGAATAAAGATTCCTTCCGACAGAGAGCAGAAGAGTTATCATTGCCATGGGTCAAGACCATGCACATACACTGTTGTCTATCCAGGTGATTGTAAAATATTTCTCATCCTCATTCATAATCTGCATTAAATATCACATGTTTTCTGAGGGAAGTATTGGAAGGAAATAGGCCAAATAATGTTATGTGCATTATGAATGTATCACTATGAATCTCACTATTATGTAAAGTTATGATGCATCTATAAAAATTATAAAAAGCAGATATAGAAAAGAATTAAAGATGACAGAACAGAGAAAGAGCACATTGTGTTGATCAGAGACTCAAAACTCAACCAGCAGGAAGACTGCTTCTTGGCAAGAGAAGAAAAGCAGTCAGAACTCAACAGAGAAAAGGCAGTTGAAACTTAGTTGAGTAGGAAGAAGCACAAAGAGCAGAGGATGAAAAGAGCTCTCAGCATCTCATTTAGCCAGCTGAGAGCAGAGGTGGGAGCCATCTTTTCATGCCCATGTTGGAGCTGATGGCTGTCAGAACTGGGCAACTCTCAGCTACAAACTCCAGTGAAGAAGAAGCTAAATCTTGTTGAGCCAGTGATTTCAGAGAACCAACATGAAAAAGCAATGGCATTCTTATCTCCAAGTTCAAATACCCAGCAAAAATATTCAGTGAACTCCTATGGCTGCAGCTGAACTGGTCAGGACCAAGAAACAACAGACCCATCTTGCAGGGACCTAAGTGGCTACAACCAGCCTCATCAAGACCGAGTTTACAAACCATTGCAGGGGGAGACTTCTTGGCTACAGGGACTCTCTTGGCAATGGACTCACTTGTCAGATTAAGTTTGCAGATCATCCCTGCAGAGGTGGGGGCAGGGGTACAGTCAGACACAGTAGAAACATGAATTAGTAAACAGTCCCTCGGGACACTTCTGAGGGAACTAGACTTAGTAGTTCACCCCACCCCTGGGGGATCTCCAGTGATCACCGTCAGATTGTCATCATTGGTGTATTTGGAGTAAAATAACGTAGCCAACCATGTCACAGGCTCCGAAGGCTATAAACTCTCATCTGGTGGAGTTTGGGTGCCATGAGAACCAAGGCAGGTGGCCATCAAAATCTCACATGATTGCAGCTGCCAGAGCAGCAGTGGTGTCCATGGGACTCAATAACTCAGCCACCCGTCTGCCCAGAATGATTCATTATATGTCATTAAAGAGATGCACGCTAGTGAGGCTGACTTGGGTTTGCCCCTTGGGTTTTTGTGGGATCTTTCCTTCTCACCTCCGTGGCTTATTAAATTCCTGAATACATTTTAATTTTTCTGCCTTGCTGATCTTCATGCTAATCTTGCTTATTAATTGTTTTATCTTTTCTCCTCATTTAATTTTCTATTTAAACACAATTCTTACTTTTATCACTTAAGTTGAATCCAGATATTGACAACACTGACCATTCTTTCTACTATAGAGTTTTTTGTAATGTTACACTCAACTCTATTGTGATAGTCCCTCTTTTAGCATCAAAAGAATAGGAAAGGACAAATCCTGACAATTGCTTTAGCATTATGTTCCTCTCTTATATTAAGACATTCTTAGTAAACTAGGTTATTATTGTGTATATTGACCTCTTTAGTCATAGCTCACAGAAGCCTTTCAAGTCTAAAAATAAGCCAACTAGTGCCTATTTATTTTTTTAAATAGGACTCTTTTTTGCATCACAAACTTAACACCAGAGTCACAGGTCTATGTTAGACTGAGCTAAGAATGAGAGTGTTGTACTTACGAGCCAATAAATACATATTTGTTGATTAAGTGAATGGGTGAAATTCTTATAAAAAGTATTTGGGGAAAAGTATCAGAAAGAGTATATTAGAAATATGGCAGATTTAGAGAATATATCATCAAACAAGGTGATTCGAACTTTGGGGTGATTTTGAAGTATATATAATCAAGTAACATAAAGTTAGCAGACAGAAAACAGTGCACATAGGAATTTAACTTACCTTTCTATTATTCAATCCACTACTATCTTGGAAGAAGAGAGATATATCATTAATAACAAAGAGGGAATCTATTTTATTCTCAATATAAAGATATGACAGAGGTCCTGAAAAGAAAGACAACTCTTTTGACTCTCAATCAGAGCCTTGTTTTCAGAGATTATTTCGGCATAAAACATACTTAATTTCATATAGTACTTAATAGCTAATATATTCAATTTTAAGGTATTTATGAGTGACATGTTATTGGACCAAGTCCATTAGTGTTTACACTCTCCTTCATAGTCCTTTATGTAACTATATATTTTTTAAAAACACTTCTCAAAATTATATATAAAATAATATTTTTAGTTGTGCTTTTTTTTGAGAAACACTACCTTCGTATTTCATTATACTAATTATTAGGATTAAATGACATCTGAAACAAAGGAATTTCAATTGTATTTTAAAACAGTTTTTATGAGCCTGGATTGTGTTCTTTACTTACCCTCTCACTGCAGCGATTAGGCTGAGTACACATGATGGAGACAAACCAGACACCAGTGACTGAGTTTGTCCCCACAGACTTACAGACCGCCCAGGGCTGCAGGTCCCCCTGTTCCTGGTGTTCCTTGTCATCTACCTCATCACTGTGGTGGGCAACCTTGGACTGATTGTGCTCATCTGGAAGGCCCCCCACCTTCACACCCCCATGTACTTATTCCTCAGCAGTTTAGCCTTTGCCGATGCGTGCACTTCGTCCTCCGTGATCCCCAAGATGCTGATCAGTTTTTTATCCAAGAATCATAAGATATCCCTGGGTGAATGCTTTGCCCAATATTATTTTCTTTTTTGTGCCAGTGCAACCACCAAGATTTTCCTCCTGTCCGTGATGGCCTATGATCGCTACGTTGCCATCTGCAATCCCTTGCTTTATCCAGTGGTGATGTCCAACAGACTCTGTACTTGGTTGATAGGTATGTCATATGTCATTGGTTTTCTGCACCCCATAATTCATGTAGGATTATTATTCAGATTAACTTTCTGTAGGTCCAATATAATAGATCATTTCTATTGTGAAATCTTGCCATTGTACACAATTTCTTGCACTGATCCATCTATGAATGCATTAGTAGCTTTCATATTTGCCACAGTTATACAAGAATTTTCTCTCTGAGTATTTTAGTCTCCTACACCCGGGTCCTCTTTGCCATCCTGAAAAAGAAGTCCGAGAGGGGCAGAGGCAAAGCCTTCTCCACGTGCGGTGCCCACCTGCTCTCGGTCTCTTTATTCTATGGCACTCTCTTCTTCATGTATGTGCGCCCTGGGTCGGGTCAAGATAAATATCAAAGTAAAATGTATTCATTGTCCTACACCATTTTAATTCCCCTGCTAAATCCTTTTATTTACAGTCTAAGAAACAAGGAAGTTTTAGGTGCATTGAGAAGAGTGATAAAGAAATGAATATTTTCAGGAAACTGTCCTTATTGTTTCTATTTTGCCCTTCAAAAATAAATCATAATGCATTGTACTCTTTTGCACATAGTAAGAACTTAATACATGTGAAATAAATGAATTAAAAAACAGGCTAGATATATTTGTCTTAGTTAAAAGTTATAAAGATCATCAAAACATTTAAGGAGTACTTTAAGAGATCCAAATTACTGGTTATTTTAAATCTATAGTCAGAAATGAAACTAAAATGATCACATTATAGTCTTTGTAATATTAATAAAATCTTATTTCCAGATACACATATTTTAAAACTTTTGAATTTACATTTTTTTTCCAGTACCGTGATTGAACCCAGGGGCATTCTAACTCCAGGCTACACCCCAGCCCAATTTTTTTATTCTTTATCTTGAAACGGTCTCACTAAGTTGCAGAGGGCCTCACTTAGTAGCTGAGGCTGGCTCCGAACCTGGATCCTCCGGTCTCAGCCTCCCAAGTATTGGGATTACAAGCATGCGCCACCATGCCCAGCTAAATTTACATTATGTTAAGACTCAGCTTGTGTAAATAATTTCTTTAAAAATGTTTGTGTCCTCCTAAATATTTTTTTTTGTGTGTATGTGTGGTACTGCGGATTGAACCCAGGGACATTCTACCACTGAGCTATACCCCCAGCTCCTTTTATTTTTTGTTTTGAAACTTGCTGAGTTGCCAACAGTCTTGCTGTGTTGCTGAGGCTCTCCTCAGCCTCCTGTCTTAGCCTCTCAAGTACTGGGATTGCAGGTGTGCACCACCATGCCTGACTCTAAATAATTTTTGAACAAGATATTTTTCACATTTTCTCTTTTGTAGATATTTATCAATATACAAAGAACATGTAATTATTGTTAGAATAAATATAGCAATATATGTCTTCTTTAGGAATTGAAAATGAATAATTTTATATAGTTTAAGAGCAATATTTAAAAGCAACTTGTGTTTTTAAAATTCATTAAAGTACATAAAATTTAATAATTAAAATGCTTACATTTCTACTTTTTAATTTATTGAGTATACTTGCATTTATTCTGCTCCTGAATACAGTTTTTGTGTGTGTGTGTGTGTGTGATTGTCAATTATCTAAAGTAGCAAGTGCACTTAATCAAATGTCAGTTAAATAAATGAAATTGATTTTTTTTTACCCTACAAAAGCTGTGTATATTTTCTGTCTTTCTTTTTTTCTGGCATATACTCTTTATTCTCCTTACTTTACTACATATATGGCCTTGTGAATATGTACAATAAAGAAAAAGATTTCTCTATATACATGACTCATTCCTTTCATTCTCAGTCTTTTATTAAAATTTTGTTAATTTGAAGAAATAGCAATTTGTTGAGTCCTTTAACTCTAAGCCCAAGTCAGGGCAGACTAGCCTCCTGTACAGTTGATTTGGGGCTCAGCTTCCTCAGAACCTGGATCTTCCCACTGCACCTACACTGTGCCTTGTGCTGGGTGGACTCCATTCTTTATTATTATTGTTATTATTATTATTATTATTATTATTATTATTTTATCATGTATTAATTCACTGAAGACTGAACTCAGCCTCATGAATTCAAAATAATTTTTTAGCTCATTGCCCCTTACTCAGCATTGTTGGATATGAGAAGGAGAAAATTTTGTTCTATGAAAAGTCACCAAAGTGCCCTCCTGTATACTTCTGGCCATTAGCTTTCATTGGAGTCTATAAGTGCTGCCAAGGAAGATAACATTTAAAACAAAGAAATGGCCTGGGTTCCATTGTAACAGGTCATTGCTGTGTTCCCAGAATCTCTGTAGAAGTGCCTGTCTCCTCTTCCCCCTAGTCAAGCACAATGGCAAAGCTTACTGATTTTAAAAAAAGTGCCATACAAACGTATTTGTCTTGTATTTATGATTGTTATATGTCAGTGTATAGACTTTCTCTGTACCTAGACAATGGATAACGAGCTGGATTTGATGGAGAAAATAGAGTAACTCCTGGAGATTCTTTTTTTTTTTTTGAGATAGGGACTAGAAGGGAATTGGAGTTGAATTGGAGTGGATAGTTTTAAAGTGTCATATGCGGGAAGGAGAGTTTAAAAGGTTAATGATAACCAGAGGAAGCACAGAAGAAAGCATTATCTGATTACCAAAACAATTTTCTTCTCTTCATTTTTTAATTGTAGACACACAGCTACCATTTGCAGTTAACTGTGGCTATATGACTGAGTTTCAGATTGAGTGATTGATGTTACCTCCATTTCTGACTCATAAACTAAACTCAGAATCCTCTGTAAACTTTTTCCTTTCAGCTTTCCCCAGATGAGAACACAGACAGCAAAATATGTGTGGAAATTGCTTCATTGACAAGGTACGAGGATTCTAGGACCCTTAGTGCCCAATTGGAGTAGAATATTGTTTCAGTTATGAACACAGGCATCATATTTACATGAAGGAGAACTAAATTTCTGTTGTGTCTATCCTCTAAGAAATTTTGGATTATCTGCTTATGCTGCTGATATTATAATAATACCAGATAGGTAAAAATATGAAAAATATCCATTAACTGTATACAGTTAGTTATTGGATCTGTTTTTTGGTGTAGGAATGTGAATATTCAGATCTAAAAGTTTTAATTGTTATCCTATGTGAAATGAGAAGTTATTTATTAACTTTAAGTGGGAAGAGTATGCATTGAATGGTGGTGAAAAGATGTACCTTTTGTAAGGATTAGTCTAGTGTCAGTGTGAGAATGAATTGAATGACTATGAGCACATGTAGATACTGTCTTTGGGAAATTTAATAAGTACAGGCAAGAGATGATCATATGTTGGATTTTGAGGTTAAAATGTGAAGATGGAAAGCTATAGCTATTATTTGTGTGTGTGTACATTTGTGTGATACTGGGGATTAAAGATGGGGTCATTCTACTACAAAAATACACTCCAGCCTTTTTTATTTTATTTTTAAAAGTTGCTGTGGCTGGCCTCAAATCTATGATCCTCCTGTCTCAATCTCCCAAGTACTGGGATTACAGGTGTGTAGTGTACTACTGTGCCAAGCTAGAAATGGATATTTTTGAGATACCTTTAAGGGATAAAATCTAGAGTACTTGCTGGAAGTTGAAATAATGGGAATCACCCAGACTCCATTATCTTACAAAAGGGCTTAGCAGATTTCCTTATGAGTAACTAAGATAACTAACAAAAATAATTAAATTCACCCATTTTATGAGCTCTTACTGTTAAGCACGGTGATAAGGGCTTGACATTAATTTTTTTCACTTTGTCACAGGAAAACATGATAATTCTGTGGGGGTTCTTGGCTTCCATGGCAGAAAGAATTTCAGCTTGCTCCAGTCAGAGACAAAGTCAGAGGTTTATTAAGGGAAAGTGGGGATGCACGTTCAAGGGAGAGTGTGGGTCATTTAGAGAGCATGAGAGAGGCCCTTTGGATCTTTGCAACCCTTTTCTTATAGGAGACCTAGAGAGCCTGTGGGGGTAAATTTTGGGGGTTTTTAATGAAATAGAAACAGGCTGAGCATTAATTACCTTTTCTGGAATTTCAATGTCCCAGACCTGAGGATCTACCTGACATAAAATATCCTCAGATATATTTTTGTCTTTTATTGTAGTTGTTTCTAATGCACCTAGGAATGGGGGAGCATGTCTTGGTGCTAAATTGAGTTGCTCCCAGGGAAGCTAAAAATGTCTTCCCAATAAAGGATTGGGACACGCTGGGAGAACTAAGAAGCTTTGGGTAAAGATTCGTTCTCCAAATCTACAAGTTAAAGGCATTGTAAATCATTTGGCCTTGGGGGTGCCATCAACACCAGTTACAACACATGTTTCTTTAGAAAGGGGTCCAGGAGAGACAAGCAGAACAGAAAATCAAACCCCCATATCCAAGAGAAAATTGATATCTTTACCTGCCATGTCAAGAGTCACTCAAAGCTCCTCTGTTGTGATGTCTATTTGATTAGAGGGCTGATCAGAGGGGGACTTGCTGAGCCTTGGACATCCTCAGTCTTCAAGGGCAGCCATGATGGGAGCAGATGGCCCCACTTCCCTTCTGATGTGAGGGCAATAAAGCTTCCAGTGTTTTCCCTCTTTACAGAGGGGGCACATCCCAGGCATAAATGGACCCCGCTTAGGACATTCCTTGACCCAATGCCCAGGCCCTTTGCAATAATGGCAGGTGCCAGGCCTTGAGTTTCCTTCCCTCTATCTGGAAGGAGCCTTTGGGTATCTCTGAGGGTGCAGGGGCTTATTACCCAATGACAGGGCAATTAAGTGGGCTTGTCTTTGTGCCTGCATTTGTGTCTTCTGGTCCTTAATTTTGTTTACCTTGTCTCTGTTGTTGAAAACCCCAAAGGCCAAATTTAAAAGTAGATTAATGGGAGTCTGAGGTCCCATTTCCAGCTCTTGGAGTTTTCTCCTAATATCTGGGGCTGATTGGCTGATAGTGAGTCCCTAATATTTGCTCCTTGTGTGAGTCTGGGTCAATATGAGTGTATCTCTGAAGGGTCTTAGTTAAGTGTCGTAGAAACACAGCAGGATTTTCATTATTTTCTTGTGTTATCTCTCTGATCTTATCATAAATAACTGACTTATTCATATATCTCCTGATTCTTTTAAATAAACATGTGACCATATGATTCCGTTTGTTAAAGGCCTCACTCTCGCTTTCATAATTCCAGTTAGGGTTTTGATCAGGGATAGCCTCTTCCCCTGTAGGCTGCCTTTGGTCTCAGACATAGATCTCATTGCCATATGCCTTTGCTGCTTCCTGTATGAGTCTTTTCTCAGGGGTGCAGCGAGTGGAAAGGATTACATGAAGATCCATCCACATTAGATCAAACATAATAGCCAGGTTTTGAAAGCCATTTATAAATCTATCAGGGTCCTCTGAAAATTGAACCAATTTTTCCTAATGCTGGACTAGCTCAGTCACAGAAAAAGGAACATGTACTCTCAATATGTTTTGTTCCCCATATGCCACCCGAAGCAGACACATATTTGAAGTCTTAGGTTTAGTTGGATGGTAAGATGTGCCACTCCTAGTCAGCAGGGCTGGGTTCCTCTGGTAGTGGAGGATAGATGGGCTTATAAGGAGGTGGTGTGGAGGGGCAGTTGTTGGAGAAAAGGGAGCAGAATGACCTGTAGAGCTTTGCTCAGAGTTTTCTGTAGAAGCCTCTGTGGAAGCTATCAGTTCTGCAGTTGCAGCTGTAGGCACTGGAGGAGACCTGTTTGGAACACTTAATAATAAATCCTCTATTGGGTCTGACTCATCCCTTTTTGATTTAAGGGGAGCATGTGCATAAAAAAATTTTACAATTCTCATATAATTTTCGGTTTAGATATAAGGCCATAAAAGTTTGAGCATATAACACTTGTGTAAATTTTCTTCTTGCCTACAGAACAGATCAAGCTGATTTATAGTGTTAAAACTTATAGTCCCATGTTTAGACCATGTTTCTCCACCCTTTAATTCATATTGAGGCCAGACTGTGTTACAGAAAAAAAATAAGCCTCTCTTTTTTTATGTCCTCTATTTTAAAATAGTGCCAATTATTTAATATACACCCAAGAGGTGAGTTTTTAGGGCTAGAAGCAGAATTACCCATGATCTTGTCAATCTGCATGCACCTTGAGGATTTCCTTAGTTTTTCTGAAAAGATAAATAGAAAAGAAAAAGAAAAATACAAAACTGAAAACAAACAAACAAGATGAAACAAAAGACTATTGGAATCAGATCAGTGTCTGTCTCCCGCTATCAATCTACCTGTGGCCGGCGTCCCTGCCATGGAGATATACAGCTCCATCAACTGCAAATTATTGGTGATTCAAACATCCTTGACCACAGTATGCAGTTTCAGGGTGCTCTTACTCCCTACCAGATCCTCCAAGCCAGCTCAAGGTCCTTAACTCAGGGTGCTTTATCATCCCCTACAGAAAAAGGCAAACAAACAAACAAAACGAAACAAAAGTTTCTTAAAAAGAGAATATCCCTGAGATCTCATCCCCATTAATTCATTTTGACAGCTCTTAAAATTTATAATCTCACATTTACAAGCAGACCAAAGGGTTTTTCCCCCTCTGTGAACACTTGAGGACATTTCCTAGATAAGACAAATTAGATGTTAACAAAAGATTTACACACATATAGTTGGCACTTCTTTCCCTTGACTAGGAAGAATGAATGCCTTTTGCAAGGTTTTTCTATAAAACAAAGCACATTTTAAGTAAACAGTTTCTGTCGCCAGTAGGTGGTGCTGTTCCCTCTTAATTAAACAGTATAAGCAGGCTACTTTTATAAATTGAGGCAAGGGTTCAGACAGAGAAAAACATTTTTATTTTGACTATACCTATTTAAAAGACAAAATCAGATTTACTTATCCTTTTAAATATGAAGTAAAAATATAGTAGAGAAGAAATCAACATACTTCAGTTAAGGCAAAATCCCGAATGTGCCCCCCACATCAGCAATAACCACATGGTGGACCAGATTAGCTGCAGCATAAGACAAGAGACAGTTTTACAAAGACAGTTTAAAGCTCACATTTGTAGCAAAAACTTAGGGAGTCAGGAGTTTGGCCACTAAAGTGTGCTAGGTCTGATTATGTGGTGCTTTAATGAAGGTAGATCCTCTGACTTTCACATCAGAGTCCGTTCCCTTCAACACGTGTCTCGGATGGACCCTACAGTTGGCGAACTCTGGGGCTGCTTGAAAACACTGGGGACCACTGAACTCTGGGGCTGCTTGAAAACACTGGGGACCACTCCACCTGTGTTTCTCCACATGAGTGACTAGTTCCTTCTGACAGGAACGGAGTGCGTTTTAGCCTAAAAGGATGGGGTTCTGTCTTCGGTAAATTTTAGCACTCGTTTTCTAGGGGAGAACGGGTTTGTCCAGAAAAGGAGGGGGGAGGGAGAGAGAGAAAGAGAGAGAGAGAGAGAGAGAGAGAGAGAGAGAGGAGAGAATCTTCCTATAAGCCCCATAGCATTGGTTTTAGAAACAACAATTACACCAACAGACAGCTAAGAAGCCTATAGGAGATCCTACAACAAAGAAAACAGGGAGAAGAAAAGGAAAAGGAAAATAGAGGGACCATTTGGGCTCCTGCACAGAATTTGACTTCAGAGACTCTCGCCAGACCTCTGAGGACAGCATCAGCTGCCACCTTCTTAGCCATTTGAATGTGCACAGCATGGGGGATTTCCTCTACCACCCATGAATGGGGAGCCATGGCCAGAGGGCAGACCAAGTTTGTGCTCTTTTTGGTCCACGAACGTGACAGGGATTTTATACACACATATATACAAACACATATATACTGCATATACACACAAATAGAACATTTAGAAACAGGGATAAAAAAACACATACATTTTAGTAGACTTACCAATGTTGATGTCTTTGGAACCCCACGTTGGGTGCCAACAATTATGTCATGGGAAAACATGATAATTCCATGGGGTTCTTGGCTTCTGTGGCAGAAAGAATTTCAGCACGCGCAGTCAGAGACAAAGACAGGTTTATTAAGAGAAAGTGGGGATGCACGTTCAACGGAGAGCGCGGGCCACCTGGAGAGCATGAGAGAGGCCCTTGGGATCTTTGCAATCCTTTTCTTATAGGGGACCTAGAGAGTGGGGTGACGAGGGGCACATGGCGGGAATGGGGTATCATGGGATGGCCGGTCTCCTTTCTTTGAATTTTCAGGTTCTTGCCATTTCATTTGTAGGTGCTGGTACTAGACAAAAGGTGAGACTTTTGGGAGATTTTTCCTCTCAGGAAGTTGAGGCATGAAGATGGGATGTGGGGCTTGACAAAAGGTGAAATTTCCTCTTTAGGAACTTGCATCTCAAGAATTTCAGGTGTGAAGTTAGACCATTATGATTAAAAATGTAGGTCAAGATTTTTGAGAACCCAAGTAAAAGACAGGCCAGATGGGCTATTATTATTAAAAGCGTATAGGCCAGGCCTATTGAAAACTTTTGCCTAAAAAAAGGACAGGCCAGGTCTTCAAGTATAATTAAAAGTGTGGCCCATAAAGGGCTTTTGTCTAAGAGTGAGCAGGCTCTGTAAGGTGAAGCCAAGGATTATGAAATTTCTAGATTTTAAAACTATATTTTCCCTTTCCTTCCCAATTTGTCTCCTTTCTACCAATATTTTATTTCTTCTACCTCAACTTTACTCTTGCATCAGCCTTGAAAGTACACATTATTAGCTTTATTTCACAAATTAGGAAACCAATATTTAGAGAACTTAAGTCATTTGGTCAAAGTCTTAGAGGCAAAGCCTCTAAGCCCATCCTTTCCAAAGTCTATGTTCTTATTCAACTTTGTGATGTTTAGAAGCAGACCCTCAAATTTTAGTGAATTTATACCCAGTGCTCCTCATGACATGAAATATAGTTTCAATTGTTAAAGCTAATTTTAGGATACATTGGAGTATCTCACATGAAACATCTCCTTCCTTTATTTCTGGAAAATTATGTTGGATTTGTTAACTCATCTGCTATACCAGATAAATTTGAATATTCTAGTTAAATTGGCTCATAATTTTGTTTTAAATCGCATCAAACTTACATATTAACTTATAAGAATTAATGCTTTGCCAGATCAAGCCTTCTTAAATGCTAAAATTATGTATTTTCATACATTATACCACTTTTTTATAGCACTCAATAAAAGTTTAGTTTTGAGAAAAAAATCAGCTATATTTCTGGTGAAGTTGCGTCATATATACAGATACAAGTATATCTAAGTATAGATAGAACTTTCTCTCTTTCGTTCCCCCATACACATGTGCATGCACATACCTATGCATTCTCTTTTTGATAGTGTACAGTTTGGGTAATATGCAGTATAAATTGGTACAGTTTTCACAGAGGATACATTGGAGATTTGTGGAAAATTCCTAAGAGTGTACACATTGTGTGGTGCATGCCTGTAATCCCGGTACTTGGAAGGCTGAGACAAGAGTATTGCAGGTTTGATGCCAGCCTCAGTAACTTAGCAAGGTGCTCCACAACTTAGTGAGACCCTGTTTCAAAATAAAAAAATAAAATAGGGGTGGGGGTATAGTGGTGTAGCTCTGATGTAGAATGTCCCTGGCTTAAATCTCCAGTACTCAAAAAAAGTGTGCACCTCCTTGGACAAATTCATTTCAATTGTGGAAATTTATAATTATAGATTTTTATTAAAAATTTAAGATAGAAAAACATGTTTTTCAAATGAATGACATAAAGAAGTAAATATTATATTAACTCAAAAGTGGTTTATACAAATTATATAGCAGTATCATAAATTCATTTTTAGAAGTATATGTAAATACTCATCAACTGGTACATGCATGGGTAAAAAGTGAAGAAATACATCCCCAAAAGTTAACTGTATCAATCAGTGATTAGTGAGATTATAACAATTTTTTCTTTGTACTTTCCCAAACTTTCATTTTTTTCTGCAAATAGTCTGTAATGCTTTTGTTTTCAGCAGAAGGGAAAAGGGCTATAAAAATAATAGTTGGAAATGGGTAATCAGTTTTTCAGAAGTTACTTGTTGATTAGTCTACAATGCCCAATAGACTGACCTTATCCTACAGAGACTTTTTTGGTGACAATGAGGGACTTTCAGTACTAACTTCGCACACAGGATTGAAGGTGGAAAGCTATAAATACCCATCCCTCCAATGGCATTTCCAAAATAAAAGTAACACAGGAGGAGCAAATGTCTTTCATATCTTCATTCTTTCAGCTTAAGAGTTCTTCAGGAAGATTTACGTTTTATGACATCCATGCCTTTTCTTATAGGAATTGGGTGAGAATACATGCTTTATGTCATTTTCATTTTTTCCATGTAAAGTTGTATCATTTCAGTATCAAGATTTCTTGTGAGCTGTCAAAATATTTAAAAACTCTGATGATTTATCTGTCAAATGGAACACAGACTGTGGGTGGAAATGTACCTTACAGAAAATCCAAAGAATTACAGATGTAAATCTTAAAGCAAGGTTGGAGGTGGACTTGAGACCGAAAAGTTTCTAATTTTTTTCTACATTTTGGTTAATAATTTTTGTCAAAATAATAGTTAAAGACTGAATATAATAAATATTTTGTTAGTGTCTTTAAAAAGTAAAGGTCATTCTGACCTTTACTTTAGAAACCTCCCAGAATCAAAAAAATTTTCTAATTACTGAGGATCTAGGGGGATGTGGCTTCTCAGAGGAGTCTATGTCCTCTTCATCTAGTTCTTGTATTACACAGCACGTCCTAGAAATATACAGAAAGATAGAGTCCACCACATCTGCAGAATTCACCATCATTTTGTTCTTGGCAGATATAAAATGAGGATAACCTGATACTTCTGAGGATTTGAAAGCAGCCCACTTACTCAATAACTGCTGCAAACATTACCAGCTTCTCTGTTGGTACGTTTCAATGTCCAATAAAATACTCAAACGAAATTTCTATGTTTCTATTCCCAATGAGGATGGAGAACTGTTTTCCACAAAATGGGCTCTCTTCCTAAGCATGGGGCCAGTTGGTGCCTTTCTGTATAACATATCTCACTTGTATCTACTCTTATCTTTCCCAGATAATTATTCTGAGAACTGTATTTTTTGCCAACCTTCCTTTTGTGCCTTTTGAAGTTACAGAGAGAATTTGAGAAAATTAGTCTCAAGCCAGTATAGACTCGGGGAATGAAGAGTATATCTGTGTGTGTACAGAACTGGTGATTAACTTATGGAAATAAAATATGTCTTGGTAGGACAACCACTTGGTTGATCTTGTCATAAGAACCTGAGAGTTGTGAATCTAAGACTTGCAAATATTCTCTTAGTATTCACTTAAGTGGTCATTCACTTAGGCCTGCTGTTTCTAAGTGGGTGCAGGGATTTGGATACATGCAACAGATGTCCAGAATCATGCATAACACATCATTAAAGACAGGCACTATGATGATGCTGACTTGAGTTTACCCCTCCGCCCCTGGGGTTTCTGTGGGATCTTTCCTTCTCACTTTCTTCCCTGGTTGTACAACTCAACAGTACATTTTTAGCTTGGGACTTTTTCTGCTTTGCCTATCCTTATGATAGTCATTGCTTATTAATTTGTTTCATCTTTTCTTCTCATTTGATTTTCTATTGAAGCCAAATTAATAACTTTTGTCACTTAAATTGAATCAGATATTGACAACACAGGCCATTCTTTCTACTATGGAGTATTTGTAATGCTATGTTGCACTCTAACTGTGATAATCCCACTTGTAATATCCAAAAAAAGGACAAAAATAATCTTTACAATTGCTTTAGCATTAATTGCCTATGAAATACTAACACACTCTTAATAACTGAGCATTATTTCTAATGAAGGTAATGGACAGAAAACAGTGGAAACAGGGATTCAACTTACTGTCCTATCACTAGTCCATTAATATCTTGGAAAAAAAGAAGATACCCCCCCTTTTTTTTGTTCAACAGAAAGACATAATAGAGTTCCTGGAAAGAGACAACTCTTTTGATCCTGAATCAAAGCCTTGTTGTCAGAGATTTTTGCATAAAATGTCCCATGTTTTTATTCTTAAACTCATATAACACTTCATTATTCAATTTTAAGGTATTTACAAGTGACGAGTTATTGGACCAAGTCCATTAGTACTTACAACCTCTTCCATAGTCCTTTAAGTACCTTCATGTTTTTAAGAAAACACCTTATTTCTCAAAATTATATATAAAATAATATTTTTAGTTGTGTTTTTTGAGAAGCATTGTACCTTCATATTTCATTATACTAATTATTAGGAGTAAATGATATCTGAAATAAAGGAATTCCCATTGTATCTTAATACTATTTTGTATGAGCCTTGATTAATTGTTTACTTTACCTACCCTCTCACTGCAGCGATTAGGCTGAGTACACATGATGGAGACAAACCAGACACCGGTGACTGAGTTTGTCCTCACAGGACTCACAGACCGCCCGGGGCTGCAGGTCCCCCTGTTCCTGGTGTTCCTTGTCATCTACCTCATCACTGTGGTGGGCAACCTTGGACTGATTGCGCTCATCTGGAAGGACCCCCACCTTCACACCCCCATGTACTTATTCCTCAGCAGTTTAGCCTTTGTTGATGCATGCACTTCGTCCTCCGTGACCCCCAAGATGCTCATCAATATTTTATCCAAGAATCATAAGATATCCCTGGGTGAGTGCTTTGCCCAATATTATTTTTTTTGTGCCAGTGCAACCACTGAAATTTTCCTCCTATCCGTGATGGCCTATGATCGCTACGTCGCCATCTGCAATCCCTTGCTTTATCCAGTGGTGATGTCCAACAGACTCTGCACTTGGTTGATAATTATGTCATATGTCATTGGTTTTCTGCACCCCATAATTCATGTAGGATTATTATTCAGATTAACTTTCTGTAGGTCCAATATAATAGACCATTTCTATTGTGAAATCTTGCCACTATATACAATTTCTTGCACTGATCCATCTATTAATGCATTAGTAGCTTTTGTATTTGCCACAGTTATACAAGAATTTTCTCTTCTAAGTATTTTAGTCTCTTACACCCGGGTCCTCTTTGCCATCCTGAAAAAGAAGTCTGAGAGGGGCAGAGGCAAAGCCTTCTCCACGTGCGGTGCCCACCTGCTCTCGGTCTCTTTATTCTATGGCACTCTCTTCTTCATGTATGTGCGCCCTGGGTCGGGTCAAGATAAATATCAAAGTAAAATGTATTCATTGTTCTACACCATTATAATCCCCCTGCTGAATCCCTTTATTTACAGTCTAAGAAACAAGGAAGTTTTAGGTGCATTGAGAAGAGTGATAAAGAAATAAATGTTTCAAGGAAACTGTCCTTATTCTTTCTGTTTTCCTGTATGAATAAATCATAATACATCATAGTTTTTGCATATAGTAGTAATACATGTTGTCAAATAAATGAATTAAAAACTTAGGAAAGACATGTTTGTCTTAATTACAAATTATAAAGATCATCAAAATGGTTAACAGTACTTTAAGAACAAATCCAAATTGCTGGTTGTCTTAAATCTATACTCAGAGATAAAATGGAAATTATCTCTTTATAGTCTTTGTAACATTAATAAACTCCTGTGTTTCCAGATATCCATATTTTTTAATTTTTTAAAATATGTTTTTATTAACGCATTGTAGTCTCACATCACAATGAGTATCAGTTTGGTTTTAACATACATGCACACAGCTCTTGGTGTCTCTCCCCCCTGCCCACATGTAGCGCTGAGAATGATGTTGGTATAATCTCATATGTACATATTGTTTATGATAGTAATTCCATAGATTCACTTCTTTCTTGCCCTTCCCCTTCCCTTGCACCACTGAGGGTTTTCTGTTGTCATTGGAGTCCCTTTTGTGTCCCCACTACTCTCTAGGTTGCGCATATTAATGAAAACATATGTCCCTTCTCTTTTGTGATTGGCTAATCTCACTTAACATAATGTTCTCCAGATCTTTCCATTTTCTTGCAAATGCTGTTATTTTGTTCTTCTTTATTGCTGAGTAGAATTCCATTGTGTGTATTTCCCATAATTTTGTAATCCATTCATCTGTTGATGGACATCCAGATATCCATATTTTAAAACTCCTTTGAACTTACATTATTTGAAGACTCAGTTTGTGTAAACTTTTTGTTTAAAAAGTATTTAAGCCTTCCTAAGTAATTCTTTTTCTTTTTAATTGATGCATTGTAATCATATATTATGATGGAGTTCAGAGTAATAGAGCATACCTGCATGTAGCACTTGGTGAGCCCTGTCCCAGTTCCCCCACCCCCTCCACCTCCTCCGTCTCCATGCAGGACATTGTGATTGGCACTGATAAATTTCTGTGTGTACATCATATACATTGAGGTGTTACCCTCCTCTCGCCTCCCTCTGTTAGGTCCCCTCCCTCACTCCACTAAGGTTTCTCCTTTGTCTGGAGTTCCTCCTGTGTTCCAGTTTCTCCCTAGCTTCCATATATGAGGGAGAACATCCCACCTTTCACTTTTTGTGACTAATTCTTGAGCAAGGTGTTTTCAAATACTCTCTTCAGTAGATGCTTACAATATATAAATTAAAATAATATTGGTAGATTAAACATAGCGACATAATCCTCTTGATGAGTTTAAAAATGGGTTATTAATATTTAAAAGTAGCTTTTAAATATTATATTTTTATTTATTAAATATATGAACTTAATAATTAAATACTTAAAATAGTTTAGTCATATTCTGCATCATAATTATAAAAGTTCTCAATTCTTTCAAAACTTCTAGTTTTAATTTGTTGAGTAAACTTGCTTTTCCTCTGTTCCTGAATACAGTTTTTGTGGGATTTTCAATTACTTAACATAGCAGGTACTCTTAATCTGCTGTTGGTTAAATATATGAAACTGATCTTTTTACCCTATAAAAGCTGTGTGTTCTCTGTCCTTCCCTTTACTGGTATGTGCTCTTTAATCTCTTTATTGTTATTATATATATGGTCTTGTGTATATGTACAACAAAGGAAGTGGTTGATCTTTATACATGACACATTCCTTTTCTTCCTAGTCTTTTATTAAAAATTTTTAAATAAAATAGCAATTTGTTGAGTCCTCTAACCCCAAATTCAAGGTGGGGCAGACTGGACTACTGCACCATTTGTTGGGGTTCAACTTCCTCAGAATCCGATCTTCCCACTCCATCTTTGCTGAGCCCTCTGCTGCTCAGACTCCATTCTACCAAGTCATTCCTGTGGTTGCAGAATCCCTTTAGAAGTTCCTGTCTCCTTCTCTCACTAGTCAAGCTCAGTGGTAAAGTTTACTGATTTCTTAAATGTGCCATACATACAGATTTGTCTTGGATTTATGATTGCTACATGTCAGTATGTAGACTTTGTGATCTTTATGCCTTTATTATTTCAGTAGTAATGTCTACTAAGTTGTGATAGGACCTGGAGATCAGGGTTTTCCCTTCTATCTGCCTTCTTCAGCCAGCATCACATAAAGCAGGACTGTCATCCTCATATTCCCCAGGAGGGACATAGACCCAGGCAATTCCATAGTCCACAGGGACAATATTTTTGCAAACGAATTCCCTGTTTTAACAAGTTTCTTTTTATGAGTGGGAAAAAGCTAGTACTTGACTTTTAAGCAAAATACTCTTAGGAGTAGACATTCAAAATTTACTTCTGTGCTCATTAGCTGCAATGGTGGTGGTTCCAATAACATCCCTGTTTATCCCATCCTAGTCTCTGTGGAATCCATATGGGTTATGATTGGTAATGGCAGACAGCCACACATGTAGCCATGCTGCAGTGTCTGTTGCTATCGTTGTGCCACATGTCACCCTTGCTAGGACACTTCAATTCTAATATCTAGATTGAGATAAGTGGTTACTGACATGGAAATACACGATTTTCTTTATTTTTATATCTGCTTTTAATAATTCTTATTAGGGCATTATAACTTCATGTAATAGTGAGATTCATAATGACACGTTAATATATGCACCTAACATTATTTGATCTGTTTTCTTTCCTGTACCTTCCATTTTCCTCTTCCCAAATATGTGATTTTTCAATGCAGATTACGAATGAGAATGAAAAGCATTTTACATTCACCTGAGATGGGCAACAGTGTATGTGGATGGTCTTGCTCCAGGGCTATGCTCACTCTTCTGCTCTGTGTCTGAAGTGATATTTACTCTCTGGATAACTTGCAAATAAGCAGCCTGGCCCATTATATGATCTTATCATATTGTGTTAGATTTCTTTTTTTTACTTTTATTGGTGCATTATAGCCTTACATCATTGTTATAGATATAGAATAGCCACTTGAAGAGCTCATAAATTGTTGTTTGGAGTTGATATAATTGAGCCTTGAGGGTTGTAATCCCAGCAGTGGGATTTCTCTGGGTGGTGGCCTGGGCTGGTTGGGTGTGGATGGAGAAGGTGGGTCCCTGGGGGTGTGTCCTTGGGGCTTATATATGGTTCTTCCCCCAACCCCACCCCCAATCTCTCTCTCTTGCTTCTGCCCTCCATGACCTGAGGAGCACAGCCCATGTTCTCTCTCTCTCTCTCTCTCTCTCTCTCTCTCTCTCTCTCTCTGTGTGTGTGTGTGTGTGTGTCTCTTGTTCTCTCTGCCTCCAGCAGCTATGTCCTGAGATCCTTGATCCCCAGCCTTACATGGACTGAACCCAAAACCATAAGAAAATATGGTTTCTTCTAAGTTATTCCTTATTTCCTCCAAGTTACATGGTCAGGTCTTTAGATTATGGCTGTGAGAATTCTGATTGGAACAATCATAATGTAGTTCATAATGTTAGTGACATACATGGACACAGCACTTGGTAAGTTCCCCCCCCCCGGCTCCCTCCCCACTACCTTCCTTCCCCATACAAGATATTGAGACTGACATCGATATTCTCACATAGGTACAAAATATCAGTGGAAGTGTTTCCTTCATGAATTCTCTCTCTCTCCCCCAAACCACTTCTCTTGCTCCAATGGAGTTTCTCATCCATTATCTGAAGTCTCCCTGGTATCCCAATTACTCCCTGGCTTCCATATATGAGAGAAAACATATGACCCTTAATTTTCTGTGACTGGCTAACCTCACTTAACATAATGTTCTCCATTTTCCTGAAAATGACAGAATTTTATTCTTCTTTATTGCTGAGTACAATTCCATTGTGTGTATATCCCACACTTTTGTGATCTATTCATCTATTGATGAACACCTGGGTTGGTTCCATAATTTGGCTATTATGAATTGTGCTGCTATAAACATGGATATGCATGTATTACTACAATATCTTGGAACTTAACCAGTGGGAAGACTGCTTCTTGGTAAGAGAAGAAAAGTAGTCAGAGAAAAACAGAAAAAAAGACAATAAAAACATGATTGAATTGGAGGCAGCACATAGAGTAGAGAACTAAAAAAAAATATCCATGTGTCTTATCTGATGAGTGGACAACTTGTGTTAGATTTCATAAGTACTCTGAATACCTTAGTAAAAATCTTGAGCTCCATAAGATTCAAGATAAATGCTATAAAAATTGTATAATGAGAGCACATAATTATAACATGTTGTGAAAGTAGCACATTTAAAAAAATCTTTGGTACCTAGATAGTGGACATTCACAGCTTGATTTGATGGAGAGCACAGTATCACCTGATGATGGTAGGGTGCTTTCTTTCTTTTTTTTGAGATGGATTTGAAGGGAATTGGATTTGATTTCCTTGTGGAGAGTTTGAAAGTACCAAATTTGTGGAAAGAAGAGTAAAAAATGATTAGTGATAACCAGAGTAAGTACAGAAGGAAGTATTATCTGATTACCAAATCAATTTTCCTCATAGACACATAGCCCTTTGCGATTAACTGTGTTCATATAACAGAGTTTCAGACTGAGAGTGATAAAAATCACCTACATATCTGACTTATATCCCCCTGAAACTCAGAATTCTCTGTGAACTTTTTCCTTTCAGCTTGCCCCAGATGAGAACACAGACAGTGAAATATGTGTGGAAAATATTTGAATGACAAGGTAGAAGGAGTCTAGGACTCTTAGTGCCCAAGTGGAGTAGAATAGTCTTCAGTTTGAACACAGGCTTCATAGTTTACCTGAAGGAGAACTAAACTTCTGCGTGCCCATCCTCTAAAGTATTGTGAATTATCCATATATGTTGTCGGCATCATAGTAAATGCCATATGTTTGCAATCACAAAAATATCCCTCAACCATATACAGTTAATTATTGCATCTATTTTTCAGTATAGGGATGTAAATATTCAGACATTTTTAGTTTTCATCCTATGTGCAATGAGGAGTTACTGATCTATTTTAAGTGAGAAGAGTATGTGTGTATGTGGTGGTGCTGAATTGAGTGATCGTGAGCAGATGCAGGTATTGTAGCTGGGAAGATGTTTAATAAGTGTAGGAAAGAGATAAATGCATTTTGGATTTTGAGGGTAAAATGTGGAGATGGAAAGGTAGCTGCTCTTGTGTGTGTGTGTGTGGGGGGGAACTAGGGGATTGAACCCAGGGCATCCCACCATTGAGCTACATCCCTAACCCTTTTCATTTATTTATTTTTAGTTAAATTAAATTATTTGTGGTACTGGGTATTAAATTAAGGGGCATCCCACCACTAAGATACACCCAGACATTGTTTTATTATTATTTTTTATTTTGTGAAAGTTATCAAGGCTGGCCTTAAACTAACTATGACCCCCCCGTCTCAGTTTCTCAAGTACTGAGATTACAGGGATGTGCCTGGTTAGAAATAGCTTTTTTAAAGATATATTTATGGGATAAAATATATAGGATTTGATGATAGTTGAAATAATGAGGTTAAAGATGAGAACGCCAGGTGTGGTGGCGCACGCTTGTAATCCCAGTACTTTGGGAGGCGGAGACTGGAGGATTCGGGTTCGTGGCCAGCCTCAGCTCTCTCTCTCTCTCTCCCCCTCTCTCTCTCTCTCAACCTAGTGAGGCCCTCAGCAACTTCGTGAGAGCCGGTTTCAAAATAAAGCATAAAAAAATAGGGCCGGGGGTGTAGCGCAGAGGTAGAACGCCTCTGGGTTCAATCCCTGGTACCGCAAAAAAAAAAAAAAAAAAAAAAAAGATGAGGGCAGTGTTAAGGATGTGTCTGTGGCTTATATGTGTCTGTGGCTTATTGTTTTTTAAATACTTGTTTAGTTATACTACTCCCTGAGATAAGGAACCCTGGAGGAATACTTTGTTTAGGATGCCATCTGGAAATATCTTTTTCTTAATTTGGATGTGTTAGTTGTAATATACCATTGAAAAATGTCTGTTCAAATCATTTGCCCATTTTAAAATTAGGTTATTTGTTTTCTTGCTATTGAGTTGATTGGATTTCTTATATCATTTGCTTTAACTTCCTATTAGATATATAAAATACTTTCAATATTTGGGCTGCCTTTTAACTATTTTGGTTGTTTGCATCATTGTACAGAGTGGTTTAGTTTGATGCAATCCACTTATTTGTTTTTGCTTTTGTTACCTGTGCTTGTGTGGTAATGTCTACAAAATCTTCGCCAAGAACAATGTCAAGAAATTTCTCATCTTTTTCTCTTAATATCTTTATGATTCTATACCTTATATTTAAGCCTTTAATCCATTATGAAATTATTTTTACATATGCTGTGAAATAATAGTCCAAATTTGTTCTTCTGCATGTTGATATACATTTTCCCAATGCCATTTATTGAAGAGATTGTCCTTTCTCCATTTTTTCACCATTGTTGAAAATCAATTGACTATGAATATGTTGGTTTATTTCTGGACCTTCTGTCTTCTTCTATTGATTGATATTTTTGTTTTTGTTCCAGTACCCTGCTGTTTTGATTATAATAGTTTTATGATATATTTCATACTCAGGGAGTGTGATTTCTTCAGTTTTTTTCTCAAGAGTGTTTTCCACTTTGTGATCTTATTTGTTTCTGTACAAATTTTTGTATTTTTTGTCTATTTTGCTAAAAATGATGAAAACATTTTATTACTTTTATTGGTACATTGTAATTATACCATAGTAAGGTTCAAAGTCACACAAACAAACGTGTATACAGTTCTTGATGTATTTTCCTTCAGGTCCCACCCTACTACTCATTAATCCCCATACATAATAGTGAGATTGGTAGAGATATCTTCACACATGGTCATAGCAGTAATTTTGATAAGAATTGCACTGAATTTGTAGATTGTTTTGGATGGCATGAATACTTTCATAACAGTATTTTTCCCATCCATGAACATAGGATATCATTTCATTTATTTGTGTTTTCTTCAGTTTCTGTTATCAATGTTTATATTTTTTCAGCTTACAGGTCTATTATCTCCTTGCTTAAATTTATTCCCAAATATATTCTGATACTTTTGCAAATGGGGTTATTTTCTTAATTTCTTTTTTAGATAACTTATTGTTAGTGTATAGAAATTGTACTGATTTTGGTATGTTGATGCTGTAACCTACAAGTTTACTGAAAATTTTTTATCAATTCTAACAGTGTTCTGATGGGGTCTTTAAGGTTTTCTCTATATAAGATCATATCATCAGCAAATATAGACAATTTCATTTCTTCCTTTCTTACACGGTTGTCTTTTTTTTTCTTTCCTCACTGCCTTGGCAACTGCTCCCAATAGTATGTTGAACAACGTGTTTAACAAGTATAGGAAAGAATGTTCAGCAACACTAATTATCAGAAAAATTGAAATTAGAGCTACAGTGAGATATTACCTCACATAAGAAAGGATGAGTACTATCCAAAGGACAATGATAACAGGTGTTGGTGAGGGTGTGGAGAGGGGGCACCCTTGCACACTATTTGTAGAAATACAAATTCGTACAGTCATTTTAAAAATTCATGATTCAGCAATACCACTTCTGGATATATAAGGTAGTCAGTAGAGGCTAGGGAATGACAGGGGAGAAGAAGGTATGAGTAAAGATGAAATGTTAATGAAAAGTAAAAGATTTTAGTTAGACTGAAGAAATAAGTTTTTGTGAACTATTGAGCTGCATGGTGACCATTGTTAATAACAATGTATTGTTAATAATATTATTGAAAAATTGATAAAAGAATACATTTTGACTTCCTTCCTTTTCATAAAATAAAGATACAAAACAAGCTGGGTGTGGTGGTGCACGCTTGTAATCCCAGTACTTGGGAGGCTGAGACAGGAGGATCGCAGGTTCGCAGCCAGCCTCAGCTACTTAGTGAGGCCCTCCGCAACTTAGTGTGACCCTGTTTCAAAATAAAGAATAAAAAAATAGGGCTGGGGGTGTAGCTCAGAGGTAGAATGCCCCTGGGTTCAATTCCCAATACCACACACAAAAAAAATACAAAATGAAACAATGAGTTGGTAAGGTGGTAAATGCATTAATTAGCCTGTTTAAATCTTTCTGCAAAGTACACATAGATCAAAATATAATATTTTACCCTATATATATACGTGATTTCATTTATCAATAAAAATAAATTAATAAGAAATCCACATATTGAGTTTATTTTACAAAGTTATTCAGCTTAAGTCTAATTTATTTGTAATTTTTTAGAATGGAAAATTCTGGCTTAAGGTTTGTGGCTGAGTATAATAAACATTCTTTAATATCATGGAATCCGGAGATTGTGGACTACAGTCATTGAGGTGACTTCAATAGAATCTCTGTGTTATCTATCATACAACTGTTGAGAGAAGTTCACAAAGCTTTGCTCTGTTACATATGACAGAAACTAAATTAGGAATATTAATATTTTCATTATTTGAGGTTTAAAAGAAAGTAGGGGCCAGTTATGTAGGGCAAAAACTAATTTTCTACATTTTCAATTAACCTTCACTTGCTGTGTTGTATATACTAGGACTCCCTGTTGCTGTACATTTAAAAGCAAAAATTCCTGAACTAACAAAGTCTTGAGCATCTCACAGTATGGTGGTTTGATTCTAACTGTTAGCATCAAGAGACGTAACTGGAAGTCAAAGACCTAGCTTTGGAAGTCCAAGCAAACAACTTCTGTATTCCATTGGTAAATCAAGTCACAAGGGTCAGACCAAACCCAAGGGGAGGAGAGCTAAACTCCCCTTTTAATGGAGTATGGGAAGTTTACACTGGTGAGCCACATGTGAGATGGAACACATGTTGCAGTCAATCTTTGGAAAACAAAGTCTTAATACTCATTAGATTTTGAATGAAGACCCAGTGAATTATTTAATGACCCTGTAGCAGTGCTATTACTATTCTTAGGAATAATTAGTGATTGTGAGTTGAATATACATGCTGCCACTGAACCATGAACAGGGTCTGGCATGTGATATGTGCTTTAATAAATGTTTGGTGAAGAACACATGTGGCTTAGTTATTTTAAATACAGTGAAGTAAGACTTAGGTATATGATTACCTTTTCTCCCCCATGTAGAATAGAATAGAGAATGTATTTACTGAATGCCTAAATAGCCTTTTCTTTATACTGTACACTACTTTAACACTTTGAAGTATTAATTTATTAAATTTTCCATAAGTTGTCCACATTAGGACTATTGCTATCCTAATGTGGACGACTGAAGATTATGTAACATAAAAAGTCACTCTTGGAAAAGTGTTAGCCCCAAGATCTATTTTGAGGCAGTGGTGTCCGATTCTACACTTTTAAAAACTACCCTATGCTGCCTCTATATGACTATCATGTCTTCCTGAGGAAAAGAAAATGCAGATATGCAGAAGGGAGAGGAAGAAAATCAAAGTGTGGTTGAGGTCAACTCAGTGTGTGCATGAGAAGAACAGAGGTGAAGAAAGTGACCTAACGGGATGAAAAAGCAGACTCATGGAAGGGAGTGGTGCTGGCCAAGTCCCCCCTCTCTTTCTTCTTACTTCACTGTGTGTCCTGAGGCTGCAGTGGTGGAAATCAACCTCTGACCTTGCTTCCAGACTTTCTTTTTTCCTGGAAACATTCAGTTAATTGCTTTTCCATAAGATCTTGTAAGGTTTTTGCAGGTATTTTAATTTTTTTAGAGGCCTATGTTTTAGGTGAAATGTGGTTCAAATTTCACCCATTTGCTACATAACCATGAGAATTAGAGCATTGTTTGTACAGTTTATAGCTTACTATAAAGCTGAACAATTCCTTGATATGTCAGACTCTGTTGATAATGAATAACGCAAATGAGTAAATGTCGTCTTGCATAGTTTCTTTTTTTTTTTTGCGGTACCGGGGGTTGAACCCAGGGGTGTTCTACCTCCGTGCTACACCCCCGGCCCTATTTTTTTATCCTTTATTTTGAAACCGGGTCTCACGAAGTTGCGGAGGGCCTCACTAAGTATAGAGAGAGAGAGAGAAAGAGAGAGAGAGAGAGAGAGAGAGAGAGAGCTGAGGCTGGCCACAAACCCAGATCCTCCGTTCTCCGCCTCCCAAAGTACTGGGATTACAAGCGTGTGCCACCACGCCCGGCTTGCATAGTTTCTTGCTCACTCAGAAGTTGTAGATTAGTGGGTCTCACTCTAAGTTATCACAAAGCAAATAAATTGGAATCTCTAGGGGTTGGTCACAGGATTAGGTATTTTTATAAACCCTGCCAGTACAGCCAGTATCAATAAGCACTGGAGGCAATTATGATGAATTTGCCAAAATAGCAAGGATTGTACTCTACAAGATATGTTGGGTAAAAATGAGCACTATACAATTTAAGAGGAATTTAAAAACTACGAAATGATTTCAAATAATTTAACATTCCTATACTCTTTGAGAGTATTAGGAAGTTCATCATGGAAGTAGGAACATTGGAGGCAGACCTTGAAGACAAAGGTCTTTCTTCTCATTGTTAATGAGTATAGAAACATGCAGGAGAAAAGAATTCCCTGTCGAGAGACCTGTATGAGAAGAAGTATGTCCCTGAGACACTAAGGTGTCCCCACTAACTCATTTTGGCTACAACTCCGTTTCCATTAAGGCAATTGTAGAAGAGACTCCAGAGTTAAACTAAGGTTTCATTGGAAAGGAACTCAATGCACACATGCAGGGTGAAAGGATATACAATATATATATTGTATACATACTTATGTGTGCATATATATATATTAGCTACAAATATATATATTTTCAGCTATTATTTATATTCACAAAATTATATGTATATGTATTTAATATATATCATAAAATGTATACATACAAATGAACAAAGATGCATATGTATGCGTTTAGACACAAATTCAAATCTCATATCTGTATATATAAAACCTGGTAGCAATGACAGTTCATTAAAAGTTATTGAAGAATGATATGACTTAATCAGAAATCTGCAGTGTTGATAAGATAAAAATGAGAGCTGAATAGAGGAGATATGTAACAAAAATTTTGCAAAACAGAGATAATTAGGTTTCAGAGGAGGTTCTGAGTGTTACCAGTAGGAATGTACATGGAATTCAAGTGTTCAGTGTGGAAGTTCAGGGGTGGCATAAAGATGAATCATCATTATACTTAAGAGTATTGAGTTAGAGTTGAGTTAGACCAGTCCAGTTACCTTGTCCCAGTTTTCAGGGACACAACTTTCCAATTCTTCCTCATTTTCAGTCTTCTCCAACCACCCACTACACAGTATGAAATCACATCATCATAACATTATTTGAGCTTTCGAGATATAAATTCATTAAAGTTTTTTCATATATTTTGAGAGCTTGTCATGTATTCTGTATACATACAAATATTTTATCAGATGTGTAAATATCTGGGCCTTTGATCACCTTTTTCTCCCGAAGACTTTACAGGAGATCATAACACTGATGCACTTGTGCTCCATGACCCGTGCAGCTGTGTTTCCAGGTAACCTGAAAAACTTTATGGACAGCACTGCCAGCTGTATTGCATATTCTTCTTAGGTCATTTTGAGAGGAACAACACTATTTTCAGGGAAAGGGTAACATTTGATGTAGACATTGAGAAAGAATACCATTTCAATTGTAAAAGACTTAGGAGATGGCCCATGTTTTCTTCTTACTCATTAATGTCTCTTTCAGTTTGAAGAACTATCAGCATTTTTTTTAGGATAGTTCTGATGGAGATGTATTCTCTCAAATCTATTTGGGAATGTCTTTATCTGTCCTTTGTCTCATTTCTAGAGCTTAGCTTCTCTGGATACATTATTTTTTTACACTAGAATCAATGTTTTATTTGTTCACACAGATTGTGTCTCCTATAAGAAAAGATTTTGTTTTTTTATGCTTTTATTGGTGCATTGTAATTATACATCTTAGTGAGATTCAAAGTCATACAAACAAACATGCACATAAGTCTTGGTATGCTTCCCTTCAGGTCCCACCCCGCTTGATTGGCAGTTTTTTTTTCTTTTGGTACTGTAAACATGTCATGCTGCTCTATCCTACCCTATACATTTTCAGCTGAGAAGTAGTCTGCTATCAGTAAAATTGGGACACTCTTGTAATTTGTTCCTTTTCTCTTTCAGCCTTATGAATTTTTTCTTTATCTTTCCCCTTTGAGAGCCTGAATATAACATATTTTGGGGTAGACATGGTTGAGTTAAATGTGACTGATGACCCTTAATTATCCCATACTTGAGTATTTGCATCCTCTAGTTTCCTATTATTTCTCTTTGAGTAAACTTTCTACTGCTTTGACTTTCTCAAATCCTTCCTAAAGCCCAATAACCAAATTGTTTGCTTTTTTACAATGCTCTAAATTTCCTGTAAGATTTCTTCATTTCTCTTTTTTTCTTAATACTCTATGATAGTCATCTTCCCATCCATGTGACAAAATACCTGAGATTAACACCCTAAAGGAGGAAACATTTATTTAGGCCATGGTTTCAGAGGTTTCAGTCCATGGTCACTGGGCCTGTGACAGCACAGAACATCCTGGTGTAGAGTGTGTGGTGGAGCAAAGCTGTTCACCTCACGGTGGCTGGGAAGCAAAAAGACAGAGGAGGGTCTAGAATCCCAATCTCCTTTTCAAGGGTGAAAAGGAGATAACCCCCATAGCCCCCATAACTTAACTTCTTTCTCTTAGGTCCTACTTCTTAAAGATTCCATCACCTCCCAATAGTGTCAACAACTAAGGACGGAAACTTCCCTACATAAACCTTTAGGAGGCATTCAGGATCCAGACCACAGCATCGTCCAGCTGAGTATTTTCAAATAGTCTTTGAGTTTGCTCATTTGTTATTCTGCTTAATCTATCTTGTTACTGATGCTTTCTTTTGCACTTTAAATTTTGTGTGGCATACTTTTCAACTCAAGGATTTCTGTTTTTCTTTTCTTTCTTAAATTGCTTTCAACTCTGTCAAATTTTTCTGTTAGAGTATTGAATTATATCTCAGTGTTTTCAAGTTTGTTGGGCTTGCTTAAAGCAATCAATTAAATTCATCTGAGTGTTCTTCCCTATCAATTCCTCTCAGGTCAGTTCCTGGCACCTTACTTTGACTATTAGGTGAGAGTATGCGTTATTGAAAGCTTTGGGCGTTTATTAGTGTACATTGTTGTCTGGGTATTGAATGATTATTTACTCCAGTCTTCCTTCTCTGGCTTTGTTTCTGCCTATTTTTCCAGAAATTCCAAGCAGTATGTTCATTTTCTCTGGGCCTACAGTCACTTCCACTATTCCAGCACTGGATGGTGCCCAAGTTCAGGTCTGACAGAAACAGATTGGCCAGACTGTTGGTGTTTTTTACTCTTTTATCACCAGGGGGCACCAAAACCCAAGCTCATCTCAAAGGCAGTTGGGGTGTTGTTGAGATTGAACAGGGAAGTACCTACAAGGGATGGTCTATTCCTTCAGGACTCTCCCTGGGGTCAGGATAGGCCCAGTTATCTCATCTATAGTCACTAATCTGTGATGAAGAAATGCAGGATTCTGCCCAGCTGTGGACAGAATGAATCACCATCAATGGAGAAGCCCCAGGCTCCTATGATATGCCTTGTGGCCACTGACACTGCCAAGTTGTGCCACGGCCCAAGCCCACAGCTCACCAAGACCAGCAGAACACTGTTGTAGGACCAGGTCCCACACTTCCATGGGCTCCATATTGCTGAGGTGCATTTGTGGCCCAAGACCACTGAAACCAACCACAGATGATGTTGCCAGAGTATGACATTCTGGGACTGCATGTCTTTGCCTGACACCTGGGCTGTTCGTGAGACTCCAACCTCAGGCAGGTCTGGGGATGGGGTCATTAGGGTAGGCCCAGTGTTAAACACTGAATTTCAGGGCAAAGTATTGTGCTTATTGCTCTATTTTAACCCTCCCACATTAGGGTCTTGTACTACACTATGCTGCCTGAAATTGACACGAAAAATAAAGGGAGAGACTCAGATCCTTGGGGACAAATGTTTATCATAAATCTGAAGTTCATTATGGATTTTCAATCATGGGAATCTTTTTATGATTTAATTCAAAATTTAAACTTTACTTTCTTATAAAATTTGTGTATGAAGGAGAGTTTGAATTTTAATTTTTCTTTATAGATTTGTTGTTTATAAATATTCTAGCATTTTCTAGAAGTTCTTTCCATGATAAAGAGTTGGTTTGTTTTTACAGTGATTGCAACTGACATTTTAGCTATTCTAATTGTTTTACTTGTGCCCACATTCTTCCTGCCATTTTTTTACTAAAATAAAATTGAACCAAACACTGGAATGTGTTAAAAGCAATATTAATTACTAATTCTCAAAATTCCAGGTAAAATGTATTTTTCTTTGGAAGAGGATTTCCTATATGCAATTCCAAATTACTAGATAATTAAAAGGTATTAAATATAATTTTTGTGGGGGTACTTATTAAGTCATATATACTAGAAAAGGCAGTTGAAGGACATTTTTGCATGTTCTTTGATATATATTCAATAAGGTTATCATCAGAAGCAAGTGAAAGGAAACAAAAACTAATATTTAAGTGATTATCTGAAAAGTTTTAACTAGGGAATTAAATTAAATTAAAAAAGGTATTTTTTATCAGAACAAAGAGAAAGACTTTTATTAATTTTAATTTATTTAATTTTTGCGGTACTGGGTATGGAACCCAGGGGCATTCTACCTCAGAGCTACACCCCCAGCCCTATTTTTAATTCTTTATTTTGAAACAGGGTCTCACTAAGTTGCAGAGGGCCTCACTAAGTAGCTGAGGCTGGCCGCGAACCTGCGATCCTCCTGTCTCAGCCTCCCAAGTACTGGGATTACAAGAATGCATAATTATTTATTGCCATGACACATTGTTTTGTTCAAAATGAATGCTATATTCAGAAAAGATGCTCCTCGAATAAGAGTACCAATGAGATGTCTGTGCAAAATAAAGTGCAAGCAATGTAAAATTGAAGTCTTGTTCTTCCCTAATGATTACGATTGAGTAAATGATTAAATAAGACTTTATAGCCACTGCACAAGTTATTTTGATTGTTTTTCAAGCACTTTTCATGACTGAAACTCTTTCATTCTTTAAAATTTTTAAAGTAACATATAATAGTCACTTGGAATCTGCTGTATACTTTAATTACAAAGTCTCTTTCATTTATAAACAGTAACCGGGACACATTGTTTTAAGTAAAGATAAGATAATGCCATCTTAGAAAGGATCTGTGTAAACTATATTATGAAATTAGATTTGAAATTTGGTACATTAAATCATTTGCATAAAAAGACAGGTTCAGTTTTTACATAGCATGATCACAGCTACTACAGTGAAGCTCGGTTAATGAAGTCAAGCATTCCTAGTTAGAAAGTATGTATGCAAAGATTTATTTTAATGTCCTCTTCATTCTCTTAGATAGGGACTATATTTTGCAGACAAGGAAGAATAATATTTGGGGCATTCCTTATGGTTTTAATAGTAGCTAGACTGACTTTGTTATGCATGGTATAATTCCCAAAGAAACAAAAAGTGAAATGAAAGAAATACTCAGTTCCCATTATTTCATGTAAAAGAATGCCTGCCTTTAACTACAGATATTAGCACATGATGACAATGTTTCAAAGTTTTTTTTCTTTTATGTCTTTGCTTTTTGTTAGCAGTACTACTGGGCAAAATAAAATGAGTTGGGAAGTGGCTCCTCCTTTTTTATTCTCTAAAAGAGGTTATAGAATGATGTTATTTCTCCCCTAAGTTTTTGGTAGAATAAATATGGGTCTATTCAGGTTATCTGTTTCTCCAGTGAGCTTTTGTGATGTATATCTTACAAAGAATTTCTTTCAACTGGAGGAGGGCTAATTGACTGATGTGTGCATGTATACTTCTACCACCCTGAAACATCAAGATGTATTGTGATGATGCCTACTTAGAGTTTGTCAGCCAGAGTAACTTGTTAGCTAGAGTGACTCCATATTGTTACCCAGCATGACCCCAAACCTGGCCCTAAAACAGGGAAATTGGCCTTGGAAGAATCAAACCAGGATGTTGGCAGGGTAATGGGTAACAACAGTGTGTTACTGTTATTGTGTCATTGTTCTTGTTCTGTATTTTCGTTATGCTTGGCTTGCTCAAATGCCTAAAAGAACCATTGGGGGCTTCCCACCCCTGCTATGGAAACCTGCTATGGAACCTGCTGTGAGAACCTGTACTTCTCACCCCCTTATAGCTTGTAGCTTTGTAGTTTTGCTCTATAGAAGGAGCCCTAAAAAATGGCAAGCTACTGCACTTGGGTCTTATGCCCTGTGTAGTCCCAGCCAGATGGTAATAAAGGCTCTCAATTAACACCTTTGGTGATCTGATTGGTCTTTATTGGGATGCTACCTCACAAAAGTATGATTACAATGCACCAATAAATAAATAAATAAATAAATAATGAAATAAAATAAAGAATTTGTTTCATCTAGGTGGTTAAATACATGGATCTAGAGTTAGTGGTAGTGTTTTATAATTATCTTTTTTTTGGTGCTGGGGATCTATAAATCCAGAGTCTTGCATATGTCACATGTTAGGCAAGCGCTGTATCACTGAGCTATATCCCCAGACCTTCTCTTTCATTTCTGATACTGCTCATTTGTATTTTCTATTGTCAGTTACAGGCTTATCAATTTTACTGATCTTAAAGCATTTTTAATGCACTCAAAAGAGTTATGCTAGAAATATTAACTTCTTATTCAACACTGGGTAAGAATGACTAGTTTTTAATTACAGACCAGCTTTGCTTTTTTTTATCAGAGTTGTAATTTTTATGTGGCTAGTTAGTACTTCATTCTGTGTAACACATAAATACCAGGAGCTGAGTGTGAGTTCATGAAAAATTAAAATGGTTTAGATGGAATATAGGAGATTTAATTTCAAAGGGGTTCAGATTTAAGCCTCACTCTTCTCTAGATAGAACCACAGACTCAAATAGGTCTTCATTTTGGCCTGAGCCCAGGTGCTTAGGTATTTGCTGGTCTAGCTGGGGAGAAAACTAACCGAGTATTTCTCTAACTTTGAATCTCTGGTCCTACCTACGTCAAAACTACTTGTTTAAAATTTTGATTCCTAGGTCTTAATACAGCACCTTCTATATCAAAATCAAAGATATGGCCCTGAATCTACATTTTAATGATTTCTACCAGGTAATACTTCAGTAAAATTATAGAACCATTGTCCTAATCTCACAAAGGGAAATAAACTTTTAGATACAGAATAGTCTTTTGAGAACAGTTATAGTAAGGCCCTTATCACATAATTTTTACTCATTTAATTTTAAATTACCTTCTTTTTCAGTTTTCCCTCACAAAATGATAAAATCATTACATGTAGCCCCCACTTCACCAATTTCATGATTCGTAAACAAATTCCAGTTGGAATTGGAACTGTCTAATCCATCACTATACTTAGAGCCATGCCATCATATCTAACATCATTTCTCTTCATCAGCCAATATGGCATCTAATTTATAATATTTTAAGTCTCCTGTTATGTTTAAATTGCAAATTAAGGTTAAGCATAAGATTGGCACAGCAAGCCAAATTATAGCAGACGATTACATGAACAAGAATGTTAGTGATAGATATTTTTTGTTATCCATCAAATAATTCATTTTTTTAAATCAGTGCTTATCGGAACATTAGATTCCACTTAGAAAATCCTTAACTTAAGGTCAAGCCACTGGCTTGTTTAAATATAGGTATATTGGATAGTTTCCAATATAAATTGACCACCAGGGAAATTGTGATAATTAAGTTGAAAAGTTACATCACTGACCTAACCGATACCATTAAGGATTTCTAAATGTGTTTTATTATGCGCTTAGTGTAATTTGCCATGCTAATGTTATCAGTACTAAACTGCAGACAAGATTAGTTAAGAACTATACAGAAAACCTGAGCATCCTACCTTTACTTTCTATAAATTCACATGTGTTTTTTCAAAACGTCCCTTGCACCAAACGCTGCTCTCCACCAGCTTGTAAGATTCCTTGTCACTCATCAGAGCAAGCAGCATTGAAGACAGTCCTGGCACCTGTGACGTACATTCCTCACTGACTGCGCTCAGGGAAGCTCACCTAGGCAATGAGTTTCTTCTGACATGCTGCTCAGTGACAAATAAATTTCTTCTAACCCAGCATGGGAAGCTTTTTCACTTAGTCATCTCTCCTCTCAAAAAACATTTGTTTAAGGGAATTTTGAACTAAAGAACTCACCAATAAACAGCCCTCCCATTCAATAAATATACTCTGCTTTTAAGTCTAATATATAAATGTGATAAAAGTTTGAAAATGGATGGAATCTTGTCACAGTGCTGTATTGGCACTTAACAAGGCTACTGATCATTTGCTTTCCAAAGGAGCCATGGTATGTTCAAGTCTGTGATGAATCTATTGTCTAAACAGATTTGTTCCTTAAGAATATACAGGCGCTCTCTCTCTCTCTCTCTCTCTCTCTCTACTTAGTGAGGCCCTCTGCAACTTTGTGGGACCCGGTTTCAAAATAAAGGATAAAAAATAGGGCCGGGGGTGTAGCGCGGAGGTAGAATGCCCCTGGGTTCAATCCCCGGTACCACACACACAAAAAAAGAATATACAGAAGAGGTTTGCCTTCATTATTTTCATACTTCAGATATGGCACTTTTGTTGTCTTGCTTTGTTTTTGGATACCAACTACAGTGACTACTTTAGAGCCATAAACCGTTGACGTTCTGGGCTTGGGTCTCTGGTTAATCAGGAATGTTCCTCAGTGCTGCTGCTGAATGATCCGCTCTGGATGTGATTTCTCAGTTGCTCTATAAATACAGGATTCTGCTGTTGTATCTGCTGAGTGAACTACCGTCCCACTTGGATGAGGCTAGACAGGTCAGTGAGGCCCCCGACTCCAGCAGCAGGTCCCCCAATGGCGTTTGTCATCATTCCTGACATTAGCTGTTGAACCTGAGGGTTCTGCATTAAACTTGCTGCCATACTAATGAAAGCTGGATTATTTATCAAACTAGCCATGTCGAAGCTCAATCCAGTTCCTGTAGGACTAGATACCTCTCTTAACTTCTTTTCTGCTATTTTCAGAATTGACTTATAGGAATCATTTTCAGGGTCAAGATCTAATGCGTGTTGATAACTTATAACGGCTTCTTCAAATTTATTCATAGCAGTGAGGGCCAGCCTGCCCTCCCACAGGCCTTGCTGTACTTGGAATCAATTGCTATTGCTTTTTCACAACCCTTTATTGTATCTGTGTAGTGACTTAATTTGCTTTGAGCAGCAGCCCTGTTGCAGTAATAAACTGCATTATTTGGATCTGGTTATATTGCCTGTGTGTAACAATCCACTGCAGGAGCATAATTTTCTTCTTTCATGTGGTTATTGCCTTTATCTTTTAATTGGTCAGCTTTCCCCACATCTTCAGGCACTGAGTTTGAGAGGGGCAGAGCATCAGTCTTACAAAAGGAATTTGTTCACGATAGTAATTCCATAGATTCACTTCTTTCTTGCCCTTCCCCTTCCCTTGTACCACTTCCCTTGCACCATACGAGATTATACCAACATCATTCTCAGTACTACATGTGTGTGGGGGCTGGGAAGAGGGGGGGGACACCAAGAGCTGTGTGCATGTATGTTAACACCAAACTGACATTCATTGTGATGGGAGACTACAATGCACCAATAAAAACATGTAAAACTAAATAAAATAAAAAAAGGAATTTATGAACATTTCTGTCAGAGGCTGTGAAACTGCTAGATGTGTGTCTTCTGGGCTGATCTTAAAAACTGTCTCCAAACACTGAGTTGCAACTTCCAAACTTTCTTGTTCATCGAAGTATGAGCATCCATCTGACTTTGTTCCTGTAAGAAACAAATAACTGCATAAACTAGGTGCTAGATAGATGACATTTTACAAGCTTAAACACTTCCAGGCAGGAGGATGCGAGACGATGGCAGCGGGCCCAGGCTTCCGTAGGCAGGTCCGCCCTCCCCCTGGTCCTGGGGGCTGGAGTCCTGCTCAGGATTGCAGCGCTGTCACCGCGGCCACCGCCACCACCTCAGCCTACCCCGCTGCGTGCCTGGCTCCTGGGCACGGCTAGCGAAAGATTTCTCATGTAAGAATTATTATAAAATAAATCTTTAGACCTAATTTTAACTTGTTTATCATTTTTGTTCTCCAAAAACATATCTTTTAAATTCATTGCTGTTAGGCTGACAAAATAATAAAATAGCCTTAAAAGAAATGAGTTATCTTATAGCTGTTTAGCTCATGCACATTTTCTCATGAAAATAAAATCTGGAGATAATTCACTTAATTGCTTTATATTTTCATTATGGCTACTCTGGCAGCTTATAAACAAATTATAGAATTATTATAAATTAACAATACTTCTATTTTTCTATAAAAGCATGATGAATGCTACGTAAATTATTTCTCTCTTACCACTATCATGAAAGAAATTATGGAGATCCTTTACAAGTGTTGGGCTTTGCAAAGCACAAATGTAGTAGTAGAGGAATGATCAGACATGGGTCACGATTCTTTGCACACATTCATTTCGGAGGCTTCATTTCTCAAGGTCATGAACAAGTTATTTATATAGGTTTTCTTGGAAAACAACCAACTGTACAACTATGTGATTTTTTCAGATGAGAGAGGAGTGGAAAACTGAAATTTCTATAAGAGACCCCAAGGATTCTATTTTGGACAGAGTGATACTATTCTGCTGGGCACTATGGACTTGGGTGTATATGAAAAAATCCAGATTCTCCTAGAGGGCATTATAGACATTGAAATCAGAAACATTAAATGACTGCAGACAGTTTTAGTTTTAACAATTGAAATTGTACTTTGCCATAATTTTCTACCACAAGCGACAGTTCTAAGATATTCATGAAAACTTCAGTTTTTATATAAAATGTTATGCTGTGCTTTCATAAGTGTGTTTTTTATCTGAGCTAGTCAAAAGGTACTTTTTATCAGACAGCAGATCCAGATTCCCTTCAGGAGCCAACTCCTTCAGAACAAATCCAAGTTGTATTCCTTGTGCAAGTGCTACTTTAATTCCAGACATAAGCCAGGCTCCCCCAGCGTACTTTGAAATTTGATGAAAAATCCTCCTAGACAAAGGAGAAAGAGAAGGTAAAAAGGAAAAGGATACTAGTGAATGGTAGCCCAGATATGGGCTCCCCAAACTTCACTCTCTATAAATTCCCTGGAGATCTAATTAAGATGCAGATTTTGTATCAATAGTTCTGGAATGGGGCTCGGGACACTTCCACATGATGATGCCTGTGGACCCTGCTATCCTCAGGACCTTCATCATTAGAGGACCCAGAGTATTAAAGAGTCTTGACTATAAGGGATAAAATGATATGTAGAGCTGACATGCAAAGAAAGAATCAGAGAGGAGCCAGGTGGGGGCAGGAAAGTAGTAAGAGCTGGATCTCAAGGGAGTCTTGCCATCTAGGTTAGAGACTTTGTTCTTTGCCTAAACTACAAAAAAAAAAATTGAGGAATTTGAACATGGTGGTAACATATTCAGAGTTTTCTTTTAAGCACTGACATAGTAACTTGATGAACATTATTTTAGAATATAAAAAATTTATTTATGTCTATTTATGACAAGCCAGGCATGGTGGCACAAACCTGTAATCCCAGTACTTGGGAGACTGAGGCAGGAGGATTGCAGGTTCAAGGACAGCCTCAGAAAGTAGTGAGATTCTCATCAACCCAGTAAGACCTGGTTTCAAAATAAAATAAAATAGGGCTGCGGTGCAATTTGGTGGTAGAATGCCCCTGGGTTCAACCCCCAGTATGAAAAAAAGTGTTTAGGGTGTAGCTCGAAGATATAATTCCCCTGGGCTCAATTCCTATTACCAAATGTATAACATATTTGAACAGTGATAGGAAACCTTTGCCAATGTAAGACTTTTGCTTAAAAAAGTTTAACCTCCACTTGGGTAATGATTGGAAATATAGCAGAAATAAAGCACATTTTTGGTAGATTCACTAATCAATTATCCAGTTTTCTTAGAATTTTGTTAATGGAAGACAATGAAGTGGAGGAAATAGAGCATAGATTTTTAAAAGGGGGTTACTATCAAAATCTTGCAGAATTGTAAAGTAAGCAATATGATGTATAAAGGTAGATATCACCATAACTAAAACTTAGTGTACATTTATTTTTCCCTCCAAATTTTTGTGTAATTTTTTCCCAAGTCATTTTTTTGTTTATCTGTGAGTTCAAAAGATGTTCACTTAATGCATTCAGTATAACCAGTATTTTCAATTTTAACCTCTTTAATAGGTTTGGGTCTGGAATCTCATTGTGCTTCTAATCTGCATTTCCCTGGTAATTAGTGAGGTCCACCATGTTTTAGTGTTCTTATTTAACATCTCTATATCATCTTTGGTGAAGAGTGTGTTCATATATTTTGCACATTTAAGTGGGTTATTAATTTTCTTGCCACTCATATTTCAGAGGTTCTCATTTATCATATATATAAATATAAATATTCTTTATCAGATATATGACTTACATATATTTTCTCAGGAGTTTTTTGATCACCATTCACTTTCATAAGATATCATACTGATCCAATGCACTGATGGCATTATACTAATTAAACCTATTGAAAAAAAGAGTAACAACTAATCTATACTTATTGCTAAGACATTTTTTGTGGCAGGGGGTAGGACAAAATCTGAAAAAAAATTTTTCAGTCTTTTACATCATTGAAATTTCTAGGGTTCTAGTGGTGTGTGGCAGGTTGAGATATCGCTTCAAAGGTGAAATATAAGTTGTTGCATCTGGTTCCTCTGGTTCTCGTATGCCTCATTTTAAATGAAGGATATTTTCTTTATTAAAGAAACTGAAAGATGAGTTGACATGAAGCAGCTTTCCAGGCCCAGAATTTCCCTGGAATAATTTTAATATTGCAAAAGAGTGATGGATTCTTCCTGCATCCTCTTCATTTCTGCTGCCAGGTTCATTTTGATTTTGAAAATATTTAAAAAAACTCTTATTTAGGGCTTCATGTTTCTAAGCTGCTGTACTGTGATTACAAGAGATACAACTAGTAGTAGGACTTCTAAATTGTAATCTAAAATGAGCCTTTGGAACCAAAATATGTATTATGCAAGAATGAGAATAGCCTAAAGAGGATAAACAAACTGCTAGATGTTTCAAATGAGTGAACACTCTTATTCTCTTTTAGACAACCTGGAAATACATCCTGGAAGCTGTAACGCTGGAGATAGACCTTGTAGAAGGCATGCCATTGCAATTTTAAATGAAGCAAGAGCAAGTGGAGGAAGTGGCAGTGTTAAATCAAGTTTTTATTGGCAAGAACCCTAAATAATGCTACCATGACCAAATGCATTGTGAGGATCATATGTATTTGTATTTATCTATCTGCATATCTACCTGAATATCATGTAATCTGGACATACTCATGAACAAGCACACTTTTGAAAATTTAGCTATGTATATTATACGAGCATATAATCATCCAGCAATGACAATCATAGGAATATGTATGGAATTTAGTATTGAGTGATACATGGCAAGGACGGACCTATAGATGTATCACTCATTATTATTATTATTTTTTTTTTGCGGTACTGGGGATTGAACCCAGGGGCATTCTACCTTCGCGCTACACCCCGACCCTAATTTTTTTATACTTTATTTTGAAACCGGGTCTCACGAAGTTGCAGAGGGCCTCACTAGGTAGAGAAAGAGAGAGAGAGAGAGAGAGAGAGAGAGAGAGAGAGAGAGAGGGAGAGAGCTGAGGCTGGCTGCGAACCCGGATCCTCCGGTCTCTGCCTCCCAAAGTACTGGGATTACAAGAGTGCACCACCACACCTGGAGCTAATCACTCATTAATTTTAAAGAGTATAAGGAGTGATGAAATAAAACATTCAAAAATTTTTCTTTCCCAGCCACCCAGTGGACACTAGGCATCTTACCAACTTATCACTTCTTGAATTCAGGTCATATGTATTTAAAACCCCTCATCTAAGCAACACCTTCTAATACTCTTCAACTACCATTAATTTTTTTTTTGCATTTTGTTTTGTTTTTAGGAAGATTGAAAACATTTCCTTCATATTTTGCCATTCTTTTTTCTCCTTATGTCCACTCATCCTTCCTTCTTTACTCCATTAGCTTTCTGGCTTAATATGACTCTTCAGATTGTTCAATAAGAAAAAAAAAACACAGGTGGAAAGGTCCTTAGAAGGCATTAAAGACAGAGGCAACCTCCCTCTTCACTCAAAGAAGCACACAGAGCTGAGAACATCTTCTTGCTATTTATCCCTGTCTTCACTGTTTTAAATACTTTCTCATTATCCTCCTGATTATATCCCAATTTTTGTTTATTTCATTCTGTGATGTGTGATAATAATTGCTCCAAGAAGTGAAATTCACCATTTCTATTAAAAAGCGGGATGAAAGGCGATGGGTGGATAGGATTCCTCGGATTCTTCAATGGACTCAAGCATAAACCTGCCACCACTATGGAGTAAATGCGATATGAGTCCCAGGCTGCACAGCACGTTGTCTGTATAAAGCATTATACCTAAGCCCTTTGACATGAACTACACTACTATAGTACTAGCTCAGGGTATTGACACAGAAGAACATACAAACCTACAAAATGTTTCCACTGGTTTTCTGCTTTAATTATTTTAGTGTGACATGAACACTTGATTAAGCATTCTTATATGTTTATGAATGATACATACAAATGTTTTAATTAGTTAATTAGGTACCCAAAATCTTCATTCATTAAAATACTAGAACAATCATAATTATAAAAATCTTTGAGAACCACTGAAAATATCCACATTAAAATCCACAATTTTATGACTGTTTAAGTAAAAAGAGAACTAATATTAATGTGAGGTATGAACATTTCTTTTCAACATTTTTGTCAGTGAATTTATGACTTGCTTATTTCTCAGGCTGTAGATCATTGGATTTAACACAGGAATTATAACCGTGTAAAATAAAGAGTTCATTGTGTCTTGATCATCTGCTTGAGAAAATGCAGGATATACATAAATAAAGACAAGGGGGCCATAATATAAAGACACAGATAAAAGATGGGCTCCACAGGTAGAGAAGGTTTTCCTTATACCCTTTTCAGATTTCTTTTTTAAAATTGTAAAGAGAACCAGTGTATAAGAAACAAGAATAATCACAATGGTAAATGCCTGAATAAAACCAGCAAAAATAAAAATTATAAGATAATTAATAGAAGTATCAGTACACGAAATCTTTAACAATGGTATAATATCACAATAAAAGTGATGTATTATGTTGGAATTACAGAAACTTAATCGAAATAAAAAACCTCCATGAATTAAGGCATGAAGAACACCACCTATAAATGATAAAACTACTAATTGTATGCATAGTCTGTTGGTCATAATCACTGGATAAAGTAAAGGTCTGCATATAGCTACATAACGATCATAAGCCATTGCTGCCAAGAGAAAACATTCTGTGGTTACAGTGATTGCAAAGGAAAAGAATTGTATCATGCATTCAGAGAGAGACATCATCTTGCTCTTGTCTAAGAGGTTGGCCAACATCTTTGGGGTCACTGTGGATGACATCCAAGCATCCACAAGGGCTAGATTCCCAAGGAAAATGTACATGGGGATGTGAAGATGCGGGTCATTCCAGATGAGAGCAATGAGACCAAGGTTCCCCACTATGGTGAGGAGATATATCACCAAGAACAGCAGGAACAGGGGGATCTTCCACTGCCGTTCATGTGTAAGTCCTACGAGAACAAACTCTGTCAGCAAGGTTGCATTTGCCTTTTCCATGTCTTCACTGCTGTCCCCTGAAATGAAATTCTGAGAATTAAAAATATATTCATTGAGATTTTTAAAGAGAAAATTTGTAGTGAAGAGTTGAGATAAAAATCATACAATTTTCAGAAATACTTTTACTGCATAGAAAAATTCATTTTTGGAAACTAAAAATGGCAAATAATTTTAATTACTTCAGTTTATTAAATGTGTAGGAAGTAATAGAGTATAAGAAAGTATGAGTTATTGAAAGCTTCTGGTAAGTTTATTGGGAACTATCGAGTGTGGTTTGGGATTCTGTGTCCTGGACAAGGTTCAGGATCTAGAGAGAATATATCTGAATGACTGCATTATAAACTGCACTCAATGCTATAAGAAGAAATGTGAATTGTAGTAAATATTTTAAGATGTGGAGTGATGTGATTACATATTTTTAAAATTGGATATTTGGTATTGCACAAAGGGAGTAGTAGAATCAGGGATATTAATCAGGAAGCTGTTACTCTTTTTCAGGATTTCCCAAACAAGATTCACATTTAAAGGTGTACCTCATAATCTACAAAATATAGATTTTGAGGTATTAATGAAAAAAAAGTCAGTAGTTCAAGAAGGAGGGCTCTGTACTTTTAAAATGTTCCTTTGATGAGACAAACAAGTGTACTGCCTCATCCATGTATAACGTGGCATTTGTAGTTAGTGGACAGTGAAGAGATAGATTGAAAATCATTCTGACTGTAGAGTCCCTGGGAATCAGTCACATATTAGGTATTGAAGAGAGGTCAGTGAGGGAGAGAGCAGTCACTTGGTGACTGGGTAGGTAACCAATAAAATAAACCTGAGAACTTTAGCTCATTGACCAATTTGTGGAAGGATTTTCCTCTCCACATCCAGGTGAGATGTAGGTAGGAGTGGAGTCTACCAGACACTAATAGAATGAGTGACTTGGTGTCATTGGAGAAGTTGGAGGCATAGTTATGAGTAACCTACATGTCAGAGAATGGACACAAACCAAAGGGAGGGGAGGAGAAAAACTATTGAGGAATTTATATTAAAGAAGTTATAATATGGATAGACGTCATATATTAAATGGCCGCATCTGAACCCTCTTCCACGACATGAATTTTTGTGTTATGGCAGATGCTACTATACACTCAAGAAGACTAAGGGTCAGAAACTCACTTTCCCATGCCCCTCGCACCTAGAGTGAGGGAACTTGATCTAGGTTTGCCCAGTAAAATCCACACATGCAGGATTTGAAATGTAGAGAAAGGGAGACATATGTTTGTTGGCAAAAAGAATTTGGCTTGCAAAGGAAACAATATCAAGACTCCAGCAAATGTATCTTGGATTCACAACCATGGCGTTGTTGCTGTGAATTGTGACATTTGAGGTCATCATCAGCAAGAGTAGAGTCCTCTTGTGGTTGTATTGGGACATGATTTTTGCTGTTGATTTGTTGCCTTGTTTTCTTCTGTTCCTATGAATTTGTCAAGCAGATTCCTCTAAGCTTTCTAGCATTTCTTGCTCTGAGCTAATTTCCACTAATAAACTCATTTCTTATTGCTACTCAGGGATCTGATTGAGCAAAAGAGAGGCAAAAGAGAGACCAGAAAAAAAAAATACAGAGCCGAGTGATTTTGAAGCAAAGGGGAAACTGGAATGTAGAATTTTCTGAACATAATGAGAAGAACAAGGTGAAAATTGGTGTTAAATACCAAAGTAAATGTAGTGAGACAAGGAGTTAACAGAGATATTTGAATAGGGAAATTAAGAAATTTTTAGTGACTTAGAGTAGTTTCTGTTATATGATGGAATTAAGTTCAGAAAATTATTGAAAGTGCCTGGAAACAAGTAGCAGAACAGTAAAGAGAGAAAAAAAGTTCTCTCTGATTAAAGTGGAGAACAGTTTGCATTTTCATACTGCATGCACATGTAATACATCTGTATCTATATCTATCTACCATATATAGATACATCTATCATCTATCATTTATCTATCATCATCTATCTATCCATCTATCTATCATCTATCATCATCATCTATCTATCCATCTATCTATCATCTATCTATATCATCTATCATCTATCTATCTATCATCTATCTATCTATCTATCTATCTATCATCTATCTATCATTATCTATCTATCATCTACCATCTATCTATTTATCATCTATCTATCATCTATCTATATAGTGTATGTATTGAACCCAGGGGCATTCTACCTCCAAGCTACCCCTCAGCCATATTTTATTTTTTATTTGGAAACAGTGTCTCCCCAAGTTGCTTAGTGCCTCGCTACGTTACTGAGGCTGGTCTCAAGCCTGTGGTCCTCCTGTCTGTCTCCCAAGTACTGTGATTATAGGTATGCACCACCATACCCAGTTGTAATATATTTTTCTATACATTATTTTAGTATAATTTCCAAAGGACAGAAGAAGACTGGAATGAAAGGAGAGGAGAACCGGGACAAGAGAAGTGGAAAGAGCATTTGAGGTGGGTGAAAAGAAAATGAGAACAAGGAAAGAAACTAGAGAATATTTGTGGACTAAGTCAGAAAAGTCAAAGAAGGAGAGAGTAACTATACAAGAAAGGCTGAGCATGAGATAAAAGGGAAAGAATCTAAGACCTGGATGCAGATATTTGTCTTAACCTTGGGATTCTTTATTAGTTGTCAATCAAGGGAATATTTTCCTTATCCTCTATTCAAAATGCAGTTTATTTCCCCCCCCCAGGGAGTTTGAGTGTATAAGAGAAATTTTACTTAAAATTTTGCTTACAAAATGTGCATTATTCATAAATATATTATTTCCAAATTTAATAGTTTCTGTATCTTTATAAGAATTATAATTCAAATAATTAATAATATTGTATTATGTGCTAGTAATGTGTCTGGAGAGTAGATTTTAGGCATTCTCACAATCAATAGCAACAAAAGTAAGTCTATGAGATGAATGGATGCTAATTTCCTTGACTATATCAGTCACTTCATTAGGTCTGTGCCTCTCAAGATATCATGTGGTCAAACTCAAATATATACCAGAAAGGGTTTTTTTATTTTTAGTTTCTTACCTTTGTTATTACAGTGACTGAAATGGACTTCCTCTAGAACACCTGCTTGTTTAACTGGAGAGCAATTTCTTCCCCTATAAGCTTTTTTAGCAGAATAATGTATAGCCAAAACCAAGAATCTAATAAATGCAGTATTAATAACCAGTGCCAGTAACTTCAGTTGAATGCAATTTGGAGTGAGATTTCCTCACTGAGATTTCAAATAATGAGGTAATTAAAAATGATCAAACTAAGTTTGTGCATGGGTACTTATCAAATCATAAAGGCTGAAAAGAGCAGTGGAAGAACATTTTCATAGTATTTCCTGGAATATTTAAAAAATACTTAACAAAATATTGTCAGAAGTGGGTAAAAGCAGAAAGTTAATATTTAAGTGACACCTGAACATTTTAATCAGAATGTGTGATTAATTTAAACACAATGGGTCATTTTATGAGAATTATTAGATATATTACATATGTGATATCAATATGATTCAAAACTTCCAACCCAGTTTTGAATTGTTTAGAGTTGTAGGTCACCAGTTAAGGTCACTATAGTTAGATTAACAAGATAACAAGCATGTCACTAAAAGGAACACAACATCTTACTGCATATTTGTTAATCCAGATTTTAACACAAAATTAAATATAAAGATAATGCACTGTTTTCCATTTTTCATTGGCTCTTTTGGTACCTTTTAAGCATAATCTAAATTGTTACAAGTTAAATAGTATTTATACTTTTCACATTAAGAATTTAAAATGGAGAATTAATTTTTCTTACCCATTTATTGAAAGAAATTGTGGCGATCCTTAAAAAATATTAGACTTTGTAAAACAGGAAAAAATAAGGTAGTACACGAACTAAAATAAAGTAACAATTATTTGCACCCTGAGTATTTTTGAAGGTTTAAGTTCCCAATCTCAAGAAAATGTTGTTTACATAAGGGTTACTTTGCAAACAAGAGTCAAACAGTTATATAACTGTGTGCTTCCCCCCCCCCCACAAATGGAAGCAGTGGAGATCTGAAATTCCCCAAAGAGCACCAGACAGCTCCCTGAAGGAAGAGCAAAGCTGTTCTACTGGGCACTGTGGGTTTGGACATGTATGAGACGTCCAGGTTGTCCCACAGGCACTGTCAACTCCGGAATTGTAAAGATCAAGTCATTGTAGACAATCCACTTTTTTTTCTTGAGCTGCAGAGTTACAATGACTTTATTTTTATACTTTTATTGCTGCATTAAAGTCTCAATCATAATGTAGTTCTTAGTGACAGTGACATACATGCTCACAGCACTTTGTGGGCTTTTCCCTGGCTCCCTCCCCCCTCCCCCCTTCCCCATACAGGATATTGAGATTGAGATTGGTATATGTACATATAGTCAGCGGAAGTGATGCCTTCATTGATTCTCTCTCCCCTGCCCTCTTTCCCCTAGAACCCATCCCTCGCTCCACTGGAGCTTCTCCATTATCTAAAGTCCCTCTGGTATTCCAATTACCCTAGCTTCCACATATGAGAGAAAACATATGACCCTTCACTTTCTGTGACTGGCTAATCTCACTTACCATAGTGTTCTCCAGGTCCATCCGTTTTCCTGAAAATGACATTATTTTGTTCCTCTTTATGGCTGAATGTGTGTGTATCCAATAATTTTGTAATCCATTCGTCCATTGATGGACACCTAGGTTGGTTCTATAATTTGGCTGTTGTGAATTGTGCTGCTATAAACATGGATATGCATATATTATTATAATATTGATTTCAGTCTCTTTGGAAAGATACCCAAGAGTGGTATAGCCCGATCATATGGTAGATCCATTCCCAATTTTCTCAGGAATCTCCACACTGATCTCCATAGCAGCTGCACTAATTTGAGTTCTACCAGTAGTGTAAAAGAGTTCGTATTTCCCCACATCCTCAACCCCATTTATTGTTGTTTGACTTCTTGATGATTACTATTCTGATTGGGGTTACGTGGAATCTCCGTGTAGTTTTCATTTTCGTCTCCCTAATTGCTAGTGATGTCGATCATTTTTTCATGTATTTATTGGCCATATGTATCTCTTCTTTTGTGAAGTGTCTATTTAGTTCAATTGCCCATTTCTTTTTTTTTTTTTTTGCGGTACCGGGGATTGAATGCAGGGGCGTTCTACCACCGCGCTACGTCCCCGGCCCTATTTTTATACTTTATTTTGAGACCGGGTCTCACGAAGTTGCGGAGGGCC
>PVJS01003166.1:0-77758 GCA_004027185.1 Glis glis
AAAAAAAAAAAAAAAAGGAATGAACACATTTGAACCCTCCATTTTTAATTTTCATAGCTTTTATATGTTTTTGGATGTCCCTCCATTCCTTAGTTGCTATTTACCAAAGTGTGTGTGGGGGGGGGGAGTGTATGTTTATAACAATATATAAAGAACACTGTACCAAATAGACACTAAATATACGCTTTGTAGTGATCAAAATAACAATCAAATTGTTAACTAGTTTTGTTATTTCTTTTACTTGTGATGACAAAGCTTAGCATGATGAGAAGCAAAAGGACAGAACTATCTCTGAAGTTTATTTTACATGATATGTCTCTAACAGTGAGACACAAATCTGTCTATTAATCTGAAAGTCTGATTTTGAAGTCAGAATTACAGGTGTGAATGCAAAGAAAACACCTGCTACACATGTCCTTCCTACAAACAAACCCTCTAGCCCTGAATCACCAGTAATGGTTGCCTTCTTCTCATCACATCAGATCTTCAACATAGCAGAGGTCAGATTCTTGATTGCCTGGGCGATGTGTTGGTGACTCACCCTGATTTTAAACACTAGAATATACTTTTAGTTTCTATGAACTTTCTATAAAATATGAAGTTCAATAATTCTGCCTAATTTCTATCCCAGTTTCCAAGCAACTTTGCCCTGAGATGATTATGAACTATTAAACTCTGTCTGGGGTCTTCCCCAGATGCAGCTGTATGAGTCACTGGTTAAGGAATTCCTGTACAGATGTTTGGAAAGTGCTCTGGGAGCTGGTATAAAAGGAGGTGTTTACTTATATGATGCCTCAGTAAATCAGAGACTGTTATTTAACATACATGAAGCCTAATGAGCCAATGGTGACTGCAAAATAAAAGCAAACTGGATGTTGTTCAAATCACACATAGCTATTAGAGCGAAGGAGAACCAGTTGTAGATTATGCTGAGTTGAAGCCACAGAACAATCAGTTTTTACCATTTTCTGCCATTGCTTTAGCAATTGAGTTTAGCACTTAAGGGTTCACAAAGCAGTTCTGTATCTAACAGCTGTCATATATTAAAATAATTTAAATAGGCGTGTCTTCTCTAGAAGCAAAAACAAGACAGTCCCATGCAAAGGATTTATCTATCAGTTAACAACACTGAAAGAAGTCTAAATAAAGGAAAATGAAGCAAAGGTACAAAGAAGGGCTGGTCCTTGAGTTCCTCTACTCTCTCACTGCAAGCCTCTAAGCACCTTAGTAGATATTTTCTGTTGGTTACTTGGGCCATTATTATGGCTGGGTTGGGGTGAGGGTAAGAGTTGTTGTCTATTTTACTCCTATATTTTGCGGTGCATTTTCCTTACATGTGCACGTATGAACACATACATATATATACCTTTTCTAATTATACTGTTATCTTGGAAATTTCTACTTTGGTGATAAAAATACCAAGAGGAAAGAACAAGGATAAAAAGCAACTGGAATTCCCCAAATTTGGGGGTATTTCTTCTTCCTATACTCTGATGGTTTTAAACTCTAATTCTCTTGGGAAGGAAAGGTTTATGCTGATTCATCTAAATATATTCATAAGTAATTTGCTGAGCTGAAGATGACACAACCAAGAAAGGAAAGAAAAAACCTCGGACCTACTGAAAGTATACCATGTCATTTTTGAAAAAATAAAGAGTAATTGAACAGTAGAGAGAATTACAAATATGGGGGGGGGATGAAACTATATCCCAATTCCATTCATCAAACAGCTTTAGCCCACACATCTGTGGGACATGGATACACAGTCACATGTACTCAATGAAAGGATGTCAGTCAATCTTTCATGCTATTTCACTATGAAGAAACAAAATTATTGCTCTGGCTGTGACTCCATATCAAACTACTAGAAAAAAAGCAGAAAGAATCGTTTTGTCAAATTGTGCATTCTTGTTCCAAGTTCATGAGTCCACCTATGAGTTCCCCATGAGAGTCATGGATTTTAAGCTCAGTTGGCAAGAGAGAACGGGGTGTACCTTTCCTTGATCCTGTTATTCGGAGCTTTTGGACAGTCATGAACTTTACATTTTATGCGATCTCATGGGTGAGAGAACTGCACACCTGCTTGGCTCACACTACACTACATTTTTTAAAAGTCTAAATACATAACAGATGCACTAGAGGATTTCATTCGAAGAGGAATTTGCTTAGAAATTCAGACAGTTAACACATCCCCCATGGTCACAATCCTATCCCTACTCCATAATTAAGGTATAGACTGGGAAAGTTGGCATTGTGTGCTCCTCATGGAAATGAATCCAATATATCTTCTACATACTTGTTAGATATGCTCAATAAAACATACTGCACATATATTTAAAATATGAGACAGCTTTACACATGGTATTACAAATACAACCTAGTTAAATATCTCAAATGACGGGAATGATGGACCAGTGACATTCTAATTGCAACTCTTTCTAGAACTTATCAGGGTCACCAAATCTGTCAGACCAGTCTGGAAACATACTCCCTTCAGGAAACTTCCCTTAACTAATTAGAAAGTGATGGTGAAGTCCCCGACATGGAAAATTCCACCTATCCTCTGTCCTCACAGGCCTTCTGAATGCATTTGGCTCTACAGAGTCAAAACCCCTCATTTATTCATTCTGGTTTTACTCAAAGTACTTACTCTGTGCTATTTCCCTTGTTTCACACTGTGAGTTTCTCATTAGCAAGTGTACTAACAATAAAATGTTTGCCACATTGAAATATCAACTGCATTACATGTTATAACATTTCAGGAAGTTGACTCATTTTTGTACTTAAAGGCATTAGAAAAGAAAATTTTCTTACTAGTATAGATAAAAATTAGCATTTTATAAATAGTAGATAAAATTAAAGAATATTTATGATACATGTAAATCAATAAAAAAAAGGTAATGAAATTCCGTGTTGAGACAATTGCCAGCAGAAGCTAGTTCAAGGCCTGATTTTCAATTGTCAGAAAAGGAAATAGGTAAGTGTTAGGGAGATGTTAAGGACTTCATAGTGTCAAGCTGAGATTTATCTCTGATATAAGCAGAGCAAATATAAAAAGAATTAGAAACTCTTAAAAAAGAATTCTTGAAAAGAATAAGAATTAAATGGAGCAAATTTTTCAATCTAATTTAATGATGTATCAAAAATGATAAAGTAGCTCATTAAATGATTACCCAGCCTACTATAATAGTCTCATGTAAAACCAATATATTGAGTCGCACGCTTGGGTACACTGTGCCGTTGATGTACAACAGTGCAGTCATCTGTAAAGTATACAATATTATGTATAGACCATAACTTTTTAATATACTAAATGTATAAAATTTATGTTTATGTAAACTTTAAAAACACTTTAATCATCAGTGACAAATTATAGCAAATATAACCCATCATTTTCTAATTCTTTTAATATTGTCTAAATTCTTGAGGCTATTTGCAGTTTTTTTTATTTCCATAATGGAAATACTTTTATGCTACTGGACATCTCTTCCCAACCATTTATTGCCATCACAGTATTAACTTGAATTATACAGGATGTGGTTTTTTGTATAGCAAAAAGCAGCAAATTCTATAAATCAGGGTTTATTTTTTACTACTAGAGAGACCATTGTTAAACATTTGTAGCATTTATTACAGCATTTATACACTTACATATATAGCATAGCACTGTTAGACCCAATGTTTCAACAATAACATGAAGGACAAAATATATTTGTAATACATATAGCTGAAAAAGGACTTATACCACAAATATACAAAAAATACCTACAAAATAATAAAGACACTTAAATAGAAAAATTGGCAGATGACTAAAAATTTACAAAATGGGATATATAAGTGATCAGAAATACATGAAAAAGTTTTCTACCCCATTATTTTTTAGGAAAATATAAATTTAAGCCATAATGAGATATAAATATAAAAGCACCCAACTGGCTGGGTGGGGTCTGACCATTGTCCTCCTCACCCGCCCTATTTACATTAAGCATCTCAGGTGTGGAGAAGAGCCATTGTGATTAAGGTTGTGGACTCATTAAGGCTTCAGCCTGACTGAACACACCCTATAGGGTGGAGTTAGATTATGAACTTTCAAACTTTTAAATCTATATTTTCCCAATGTCTCCTTTCTGCCTAATATTTCTATCCTTTCTATTCTACCATGCACCAATAGAAGTATAAATATTATCCATATGCTTATTCTTGTGGTTTTCACCATTAAGGAGATAGTACCTTAATTCATGTTCAAGGAATAGGCCTGACTGGAATGAAGTCTCCAATCCTTAACTATTTAACAATTCAGAAAGGACAGCATGAAATCGCTCCTAACCCCCAAGCCATTCTGGTGCCTACCGCTGGATGCTTGGTTACTCGTGTTCCATACTTAAACTACCTTTCTAAACTCGGAAAATACACAGCATGGATTACAACGAAATTTATTTATTTATTTATTTTTGCGATACCGGGGATTGAACCCAGGGGCGTTTTACCTCCACGCTACACCCCCAGCCCTATTTTTTATCCTTTATTTTGAAACCCCGTCTCACGAAGTTGCGGAGGCCTCACTAAGTAGAGAGAGAGACAGACAGGGAGAGAGGGAGAGAGAGAGAGAGAGAGAGCTGAGGCTGGCCGCGAACCCGGATCCTCTGGTCTCTGCCTCCCAAAGTACTGGGATTACAAGCGTGCGCCACCACGCCCAGTTTACAAAGAAATTTATATCATGATGCAACACGGTTATTCTCAACTCTTTCCAAACCAGTGATCCCTTTATTGTCTTGAAGGAATTTCACAATCCTTTTACACACCCTTCACATACCAGCTTCAATTTTTGATATAATGTTCAAATAATAATATAAAGAAAAATAATATATATAAAATATTTCATTATTAAAATATGTAGTAATAACTATATTTGTTGATATAGTAGCATAGTTGGATACTTGCAAACATTTTACAAGCATACGGTTCTATTTAGGAGAAAGAAAATAATAATCAAGAGTATTTTGACTTTTTTATATTTGACATTTTAATATGAAGACTAAAGTAGCACATTACTACATCAGCTACAATTGCCGACCAATACAGGCAACTTAAGTCATTCTGGAAAGGTGAATAGCTCTTGGGAGATTTCCAAACAAAACAAATTATGATCTTCCCCCGATTTTCTCAGAAGTTATATTCCTGGAAAATTCAATATATATTAAAACTTACCAGAAAAAAAAATCCTTTCTCTTTATATGAAAAGCAGAGTTCAGATTGAGGTTTGTAAAATTATAAAGACATCATTTTCTATGATAATATCTAGAGAAAACTTCAGAAGTCACACAGCACAGAAGTCATTTCTATGTTGTGTAAGATTGCCTTCATATTAGAATATATGTATATGCTATCCCAGGACACCACCCACTAAATGTCAGCAGTGACTCCCAAACATTCTGCCAACCAAAAGTGCCCCCACAGATTTCTAAAACACCCCTAGAAACATTTCCAACAGGACTATAAAAACACTATTAAAATAGAATGAATATAGACCTCTGAGTTAGAAAGATCTGGTTTTAATTCCTTATCCTATCCCTCATTGGTTGTATGGACTTGGGAAAATTAATTCACGACATTACTTTTCTACAAATGAGAAAAAAACATTGCAGAACTGTTTTTATGGTTGGTGAAGTTACTAGGTATAGAAAAGATGCTCCAAACACTTCTTTCTTTTTTCCCTTCATTTCTTCTCCTGTTTTTTCTTTCTATATTACTTTGCATTCCTCTTTCCAGCATCTTTAATTCCTAAGAGGCTATTACTAAGAGGGAAAATCATATCTCACAATAGACTCTAATCTAGTGTAGGGTAGATCAGCAACCATGTAGAAAAATATGGAAGGATGTAATTGATGATACTTTTCTCTTAAAAATGAGTAACTTGGGAAGTCAATTTGATCACGCCAATCTCCAAATATTAACTCTTTGTTTTAGTTCTTAATATTTATAAAATAAACTAAAACTCTGTACTTAGAGCAAAGACCCAGACCATGTAAATATCACCTCTTCAGAAAACATAGGTACAATTGTTATAGCAAGGTTTTTCTAAATAATATCACCTCTTCGGAAAACATAGATGCGATTGTTACAGCAAGGTTTTTCAAAATAATATCACCTCTTCAGAAAACATACATGTGATTGTTATAGCAAGGTTTTTCAAAACAATAATGCCAAGAAAATTGGCTGGGATAAATAACTGCATAAACTCACCTGCAGGAGGGACATTGAATTTTTCAAGTGTGAACAGGGTTAGGAAAGACGTTCTTAAGCCAAGGGGAGCATGCCAAAGAATAATAATGACTGTTTCTTTCTGTATTACTTAACTAGGAAATCTTGATTGATTGCTTAAAATTAATAGGATTATTCTTTGGAAAAGGTAGAAATATTTTTATGTTGTGAAATGGTAAAGGGGTGTTTTATTTGCTGTAGTTGCGGTAGGTCTTCTACATGAAGACCGCATACATTTGGAGGTTTGAAAGATATGAAGATAGTAGACTTATTCCAAGGTCACCAACAAGCCCCATAACATGGTGTTGAATAGCAGCAGTATTCACATCAGAAGTTTTACGATTGTTTCCTCACTTTCTCCATTATTCTTAATTTAGACAAGTTGCTCTGTTAATAAGAAAAATCCTGAAAACAATATATATTACTCCTATATTAAATAAAAGAGAGCCACATTTTAGAGGGGTTCATATTCCTAAGGAACAGATAATTGATAAAGCCAAAAAAGGTGCTCCTAATAAAAGTGCTTTTTTTAATATTGGTGCACCATTTCTCAACAATTCAAATGCTCTCCATTTTGTCCCCCATATTGGAATAAAATCCTGCTTCACTGACAGAGCAGTGGGTGACCTAGTTTTCTTACATGTAGGGCTGGTTTCACATGAAATATACAAATCTTAAAATATTAAAATCATATTCAATATGTAAGGATTCTCACACAATAAAAGGCATTACAAACTGAGACTCACTGGAGAGACAACAGATTTATGGTTTCTAGAAATAAATTTAAATAAAGAGGTATAAAAGCAAGGATATTATTGAAACATAAACTATTTCCTAAAATAAATGGAAGCAAGTATTTTCATGGATGGGAAGACTCACTGTCTTACAGATATCATTGTTTCACATTAATTTCTAAAAGGCATTTGTAGACATTAACAAATTGGCTACATAATTTATATGGAAGTATAAACATCCATAAATAGCCAAGAATATATTAAAAACAAGGAATTTGATTTCCATATATCAATTCTTTTTATAAAGCTAGATAATTAAAATTGTGCTTTACTAAAACAGAACAAGAAAAATGTTAGTACAGAGATTTCAGAAACATAGCCATGCATGTCATACCATCATGGAATGGACAAGCAGACATTACAAAATAGTGGTAATTACCATTTCTTCTAGAACTTTTTAAAAAAAAAAAGAAAACTTAGAACCTAAAAATGTTCTGCTACATCCTTTTGGCCTCTAAAGTTTTCAACTTGAAAATTGCTGTCATTCACATCATTGGTTCCTTGTAGAGATTCCATAGAATTTTTTTTTTGGTATTAATAGCATTTTGGGGGGGTTACTGGGGAAACCCAGGTACATTCTACCTCCAAGCTATTTTATATTTATTTTGAAACAGTCTGGCTAAGTTGCTGATGGCCTCACTAAAGTGCTGAGACTGATTTCAAACCTGTAATCCTCCTGTCTCAGCCTCTGAATTACTGAGATTACAGGCATGTGCCAGCACACCCAGCTTTATTTATTTATTTATTTATTTATTTATTTATTTATTTATTTATTTTTGCAGTACCAGGGATTGAACCCAGGGGCATTCTACCTCCGCGCTACACCCCCAGCCCTATTTTTTGTACTTTATTTTGAAACCGGGTCTCATGAAGTTGTGGAGGGCCTCACTAGGTAGAGAGAGAGAGAGACAGGGAGAGAGAGAGAGAGAGAGAGAGAGAGAGAGAGAGCTGAGACTAGCCACGAACCCGGATCCTCCAGTTTCCACATCCCAAACCACTGGGATTACAAGCATGCGCCACCACGCCCGGCCTACACCTAGCTTTAATAACAATGTAAAAGAATGAACTAATGTATCAGTTTGAATAGTTCTAAAATATTTGTATCTCAAAATTTATTCATGTTAACATGAAAAAATCTGATAATAGAAGAAATACATATTGTAATAGAATTTATATAATGCTCTTGAAGCACTCAAACTATATTGTGTGTATATCCATGTGCCTATAAATTACTAAAATGGTCTAGAATTCTTCATTCACAATTTGTTATTGTAATCACCTATCAGAGTGAGGGAAAGAGAACAAAATGGATAAAGCAGGAAAGCAGTGACTTTACCTATTATGTTTTGTTTCTTCTCTAAAATCATATTTGAAGGAAATCTGGTAAAACATTCTTAGATTCTGAGTACAACACATGGGTGTATTTATTACTTTTTTAGGTATTTTTTTTAAACATGTAAAAAATAGAAGCTGTCATTTGTGATTATTCTCATTTCAAACTGGTCTACTTATAGTTATTTTATATTTTAGATAACAGAATTAGAACATTAAACATAATACCACTTATGAAATATTCACAAAAGAACTTGGTGAGGTTCCATGGACACATCTGGGGAATTTGTGATGTCAAAGATGCAGGAGGTGGGCCCTGAAACCAATTACAGGTCCCTCTATTGGTGAAAATATGGAGATTCTGTGAGAAAGCAGTAATTACACAAAGCTCCCTTTGAACTATAATTCTCTCCCTAGGTGTCGGGAGTAGGTATGCTGAGAATTAAAAGGGGAAATCTTATGGTGGTACATAATTTACTCTATTATAAATTATAGAATTGACCTCCAAATCTGTTATTTCCCCACATAAACTATAGTAGATGGTATTCTTTAAAAGTTATATTCTGTAAAGTAGTAAATTATAGGGTTCCTAAAACTACTAGCAACCATAATTTTTAAAAACATAAAACTCTATTCACTAATGCCACTGCACTTACCCAGAGTTAAAATATTATATGTTTAGGTGTTGAAAAATTTATATAGATGCTTCTGTGCCAACAGACCATATCACTCACAGGTCTATGGTAAAGTGTTGACATTTTGATTTAGGATGATGCGAATTTCCTTTTATTAGATATTGCTAATAAAATTTTAAAAAAACTTCTTGTAGGAGAAAGTTTCATTTTGAGGCTTCTAACAGTTGTAAATCTCAGAAACATTTGCCTTGTAAATCATCTATGCATATGAAATTTCATTTGTCAAGTGTAGAGGCCATAATACCTCGCCATAAATGTACGATGCTCTCCACGTATCCCATTTTGTTTGTTTTGTAAAATGATCATGTCTCTTGACCTGTTACATTAACTGAATTCCAGGGGCATCTGGGTTCTCAGCTAAGCTTTTGCTTGTGTTTTTGCTAGAGGAAGTTGTACGAGGAAGGCAGACTGAAGAAACATTCCTGAGAGGGTTTTGGTTTTTTTTTTTTCTTCTTTTTGGTATTGGGGATTGAGCTACATATCCAGCCCTTTTTATTTTTTATTTTGATACAAGTTCTCAATAGGTTGCTAAGAGTCTCGCTAAATTGCCCAGGCTGGTCTTGAACCTATGATCCTCCTGTCTCAGTCTCCTAAGTACTGGGATTACAGGTGTGCACCAACATGCCCTGCTCATTAGAGGGCATTGAACAAGAAATGTTATGAATGGATTCTAATTTTAGGAAAATTTCTACAGTACCATCATGAAGTTTTGATGGGAGAAAACTTATTGGGATGGTTTCACTGAAAATAAGAAAACAAAATTACAGGCTAGTCAAGTAGGCCTAGACATGCAGCATATAAAAGTCTATGACATAGGCTAGGTAGTGAAAAGGAATGAATATGATGAGATAATTTTTACAGGAGTTGGATACTGAGAATTATATTAGTTTCCTATAACTGACATGCAAATTATTACAAACAGTGGCTTAAAATGACATAATGCATTGTTTTACATTTCTGGAGATCAGAAGTCTGAACTCAGCTTCCCTAAGCTGAAAATCAGAATGATAGCAGGACTGTGTTCCTTCTGGAGGCCTACCTAAGGGACGATCTATTTCCCTGCCTTGCCCCATTTCTAGAAGTCACCTGCATTCCTTGGTTTGTGGTTCCTTCCTCCCATCTCCAAAGCTAACGACACAGCACCTATCAAAACATTTACCTCTGACCTCTGCTTCTTGACCCTGTTTTCCTCTTATAAGGAACCTTATTTATTACACTGGACCCAAGTGGATAATCTTTCCATCTTAAGATCCTGACTTACTCACATCTGCAGATGTACAATGATGTACTCACAGGTTCCAGAGATTAGGATGCAACATTTTGTAGGTAGAGCATTATTCCACCTACCATGAAATGAACGAACGGCTGAGTTGTAAATTGACAGTCACGTTATGTATCTTGGAGGTAACTATTTAGTGATAAAATGAAGGTAAAGAAGGTTGAAGGGAAAAGAATGAGTTTTACTTGTGGATATTTTGAATTTGAGCTAACCTGGTGAGTGGTATACAGTTAGCCAGAAAAAAAGTTGGCCATATGTAGTAAAAAGCTTAGCAGAGGGGATTTGGCAAAACATTATTAATTTTTTTATATTTGTACTTGTTAATTTTACCATGATAAAATCATGAGGATTTGTAACAAAGAAAATAAGAATGATTTATTTAAAAAAACATCTTAGGATAGGTTCTCTACACTCAATCTCACACAAAGGAATGCAATGTGGGCATGGCAGCTGTATGCAATCTGAGGTATCTGTAACATAGGATAGCAACTCAAAAAATATGAATTTGGATCTTATACATGAGGTATCACAGCTATCCCTCCTCCTTCTAACCTTTACTGTAAATGTTAAATTCTGGGAGGAGGGGTGAGTCCCTAGATTCATCAGACTTAGGATACTAAGAGAGATAAACCTGGGGCCTCTCTGGAGGCCTCTACCTTAACTTCCACAGGTTGTTTGCCATTCATTTATCCCTTAACTCAGGTTGACAATAGTTTTTACTCAGAAAGCCTTGATCATGCAGAAACAGAAAAAAAAAAAACAAACAGGAAACATAAAAGAAAAAAATGATAAATTAGATGAAATTGACAAGTTAAAAACTACAAGTTAAAAGTTACTCAGATGGGGGGGAGAGACACTAAGAGCTGTGTGCATGTATGTTAACACCAAACTGATACTCATTGTGATGTGAGACTATAATGCACCAATAAAAACATATTAAAAAAAAGTTACTCAGACCAAAAATAGAAGCCTAAATAAGCCTATACTTAAACTTAGTTATTAGTCATAATCATTTACACAAAGAAAACCATGGTTTAGAAATATAGAATAAAAAATTCTTTTTCAAGAGCCTGGGATGGTGGTGCACGTCTGTAATCCCTATACTTGGGAGGCAGAGACAGTAGGATCATAGGTTCAGGTTTGAGGCCAGCCTCAGTAAAGTAGCAAGAACCTCAGCAATGAAGCAAGACTGTTTCTAAACAAAAAATAAAAAATAGCTGGGAGTTTAACTTGGAGGTATAATACTCTTGGGTTCAATCCCCAGTACCACCCCCACACACACAATTCTTACTCAAAATGGTAGCAAATTTAAACTGCACTGGATGGGAAAAAAACTACATTACTGCATCATGACTAAATGAAAGTTAATCCCAATATAATTGTCAAGTCCTTCAACAAAATTCATCACATTAACAAAATACATGCAGACATATCATATTATTAAAAAATCACTTGACAAATTTCAAACTCATTCATGATAAAATGACTCAACAAGTTAGAGATAAAAGGGAACTTTCTAAACGTGATAAAAGACATACATGAAAACCCTTCATCTGGTATCAATACTTAATGGTGAAATATGAAGAACTTTCTCCTTCAGGTTGGGAATAAGACGAAGATGTCCATTTTTACCATTTCTATTAAATACCCTGCAATAACATTTCTAAATTTGATTTCTAAATAATTAAATGTGCCAGTAGCCATTTCTAAGTCTGCACTAGTTCTATTTTACATGTGCAACAATTTACTACAAACTTAGTGTCTTAAACCAATAGATTTATCCCCTAATAGAGTGAAGGTTAGAAGTCTAAGGTCAATGTCAACAAAGCTCATTCCTTCTGAAAGCTTCTAAGGTTCCTTTAACTTTCCAGCTTCTGCTGGCTAATGAATTCCTTGGCTCTTTTATTTTCAAAGCTCATTGCTCCAACCTCTACTTCTGTTCTCATATGTTCACTATTTTTTAACATGGGTCTTACTATTTCCCTCTTGTAAGGGACCAAATTTTTTCCACTGGGCCCACCTGGATAATCCCCCATCTCAAGATCCTTAACTTAATCACATCTGCAAAGTCCCCTTTCCCATGCAGGATAATATATTCCCAGGTTCCAGCAATTGGAATGTAGAGATCTTTTTAGGCTGTTATTGTGTGGGCTGTAATAAACAGCATAAATGAAAAGCTTATAGCTAGCATTATACCTAATGGTGAAGTACTGAACATTTTCTGCCTAAATTGGCAGAGGACTAGAATGTTCAGTGTGGATGTCTCAAAGTAGTCAGACAGCTTACATGGAAGAATAGGCTCCTAGATGAAATCTGTTAGGTTTCTTGTGACCCAGCTACACAAGTCACAGGATATCATATACGTCACACAACATCACTTTTCCCACATTCTGCTGGTTATGCCAGCCCAGATCAAAAGGGAGAGCAAACTAATTTGATCATTCAATGGGGAGGCAGTAAAAGTTTGCTACCATCTTTAATCTATCGCATTGTTCATTCTCCTCAAACTGATAATTTCACCAAAACGTTAATAAAAATCACAGAGCAATGGTTTTCTTTTAAGAAATAAGAAAAATAATTTCAAAGATCAAAATAGAAATATAAAAATCCTAGGATAGTCCAAATAATTTTGAAAATAGATAGATAATAGATTTGGAGGACATATACTAACTTATTTCAAGACTGTAGGATATTTTTGTAATGACCAAGAGAACAGATATAGGCTTCTGTAGATATAGCCCATTGATTTTTCAAAAAGGTAGCACCACAATGAAAGGAAAGGGTATTACCAAAAAGATGTGCTGGAACAACTGAATATTGATGTACACAAAAGAACCATGACCTCACTTGAAACCATACATTAAACAAATCAAAGTTTATTACTGACCTAAATGTAAATCCACAAGTATAAAACTTGTGGGAAGAAACATAAAAGATATCTTTGTGAACTTGAGATGGACAAAGATTATTTGATAGGACATAAAAAGCATGAAGCATAAAAATGAAAAGTAGATTTGACTCATCAAAACATTTTCTACTCATCAAATGGCATTTTTTTTCAAAAATAAAATTATAAAACACCCACAGGGAAGAAATATTTGTGAGATATATACTTGACAAAGCATATATCTCAAATATAATACAACTGAAATATAATAGGGAAAAGAACATAATTAAAGTGAACATGTAAAACATTTGAATCAACACTCAAAATGAATAACATACAAATGGCCAATAAGCACATGAGAATATTCTCATGATCATGTCCATTTGGAATATGCAAATTAAAATAATAAGATTCTACTTCAAAGTCATTAAAATGGCAAATATTAAAAACTATTGATGAGTGACTGCGAATCTCATACATAGTTGGAGAAGATGTAAAATAATATAGACACTGTGGGGATACTCTTTTGGTATTTCTTATAAACATATTTTTACCATTAGACCCAGCCATTAATTTCTTTCCTTGGAATTTACCCCACAGAAGTAACAATACCCTATATCCACCAAGAGAATTGTATATAATTGTTTATAGCAGCTTTATTCACTTTACCCTAAACTGTAAACAACCAAATGTTTATCACTAAATGAATGAACATATTATGATATATTTATAAATTTGAATACTTATTTTACAGATATTTATCAATAAAACAAAACACTGATCATAGAGTAACATGGATAATTCTCAAAAATATTATACTGAACAAAAAAGCCATACATAGGACTGTGTTTTTTGTTGTTGTTGTTGTTGTTTGTTTGTTTGTTTTTGTGGCACTGGGGATTGAACCCAGCTGCATTCTACCTCTGAACTACACCCCCAGCCCGATTTAATTTTTATTTGGAAAGAAGGTATCACCAGGTTGATGAGAGTCTCACTACTTGCTGAGACTGTCCTCAAACCTGTGATTCTCCTGTCTCAGTCTCCCAAGTACTAGGATTATAAGCCTACACCAACAAGCCCCACTTGGACTGTATATTTTGTATACTTTAATTTATATGAATTTCTAGAAAAGGCATCATGACAGGATATTTTGAGTTATAAAACAAATCAAAAATTGAAAAAAAATTGGAATTGTACAAAATTAGTTTTCTAACATCAATGTAATTAAATTAAATCAACCAAGGTACTCAGAAACACCTCTGAATGTTTAGAAATCAGGCAACACTTTTATTTATTTATTTATTTATTTTTTTTTTTTGCGGTACCGGGGATTGAACCCAGGGGCATTCTACCTCCGCGCTACACCCCCGGCCCTATTTTTTATACTTTATTTTGAAACCGGGTCTCACGAAGTTGCAGAGGGCCTCACTAAGTAGAGAGAAAGAAAGAGAGACAGGGAGAGAGAGAGCTGAGGTTGACCTCGAACCCAGATCCTCCAGTCTCCGCCTCCCAAAGTACTGGGATTACAAGCGTGCGCCACCACGCCCGGCTCAGGCAACACTTTTAAATAGTCCATAAGCTGAAAAAATTGAAGTAGATAATGTTATCAACTGAATGATAATGAAAATACAATACATCAAAGTCTGTTGGATGCAGCTAAAACAGTCCTTTGAGAGGAATTGATAATTTCAATGCTTATGTTAGAAAAGAAGAAAGATGCCAAATCGATGACCTAGGATTTTACCTTAACAAGCAGAAGCTGAAGATGAAGCAGGAAAAGACAACAGGGACAATGAGGAACAACAGAAATCCTCAATTGAATACAGAGATAAAAACATGATGAAAATAGCAAAAAATCAACAAAAAAGAACACAGGAAGTTGAGAAATTTTAAAAAATTAAGATGCTTCTTTTAAAATTTCAACAAAATGATTAAAGCTAAGATGCATCAATAACAAAAAGGAGGGATTTCAAGCCACCAATAATTTGCTATTAGCATATAGAAGAAATAAATTCTAGTGTATTGTTGCACAATAGGATGACTATAGAAAACAATAATGTGCTGTACATTTCAAAAACTGGAAGAAAGGTTTTTGAAAGTTTTCACTAAAGAAATGTATGAGGAGATATTTATGCTTAACCTGACTTAAATACTACATAATGCATACATGTATTAAAATATTACATGGTACCCTATTAATACAAAAAATTTTATGTATAAGTTATATAAATTTAAAAAAGACTATTAGTAATATCCCAGACATCAAAATTATAATAAGGGAATGATATGAATAATCTTATGCCAACAATTTTAATAACTGAGATAAAATAGACAATTTCCTTGAAAAATACACTTTTCCAGAACTGATAAAAGATAAAACAAATGAAAAATATGAATAGCCATATATCTATCAAAAATCAAATTTGTTTCTGCAAACATTCCCACCTGAAAACTTACATATGAATGTTGAGAACAGTTTTATTATAATTCAAAACTACACTGAGATTCCATCTAACCCCAGTCAGAATGGCAATCATCAAGAAGTCAAAAAACAATGAATGCTGGTGAGGATGTGGGGAAACAGGAACTCTTCTACACTGTTGGTGGGATTGCAAATTAGTACAGCCACTGTGGAGATCAGTGTGGAGATTCCTCAGAAAAATGGAAATGGATCCAGCATGTGATCCAGCTATACCACTCCTTTTCAAAGGGACTGAAATCCCTTTCCAAAGAGACTGAAATCATAATATCATAGTAATATATGCATATCCATGTTTATAGCAGCATACTTCACAATAGCCAAATTATGGAACCAGCGTAGGTAGGTGTCCATCAACAGATTAATGAATTGCAAAATTATGGCATACACACACAGTGGAATTCTACTTAGCAATAAAGAAGAACAAATTATCTCATTTGCAGGAAAATGGATGGACCTGGAGAACATCATGTTAAGTGAGATTAACCAGTCACAGAAAATGAAAGGTCATATGTTTTCTCTCAGATGTAGAAGCTCGGGAGTAATCGGGATACCAGAGGGACTTTAGATAATGAAGGAGAAACTCCAGTTGAGCCAGGGAAGTGGTCTAGGGGAAGGGGGCAAGGCAGAATGAACGAAGGAATCACTTCCATTGAGAGTATGTACACATGTGAGAATACCAATGTCAGTCTCAATATCATGTATGAGAAGGGGGATGGGGAGGGAGTGGAGGGAGAGCTCACCAAGTGCTGTGTGCATGTACGTCCCTACCAGTATGAACTAGAGTATAATGTGAGACTATAATGTACCAATAAAAGTATACGCAAATAATTCCCCAAAGCTGGAATTAGATTAAATATACATGAAGACGAGAATGAATAAACAGATTGTGTAAAAGTCATATGAGTTACTAGTACTTTGAACAAAAAGGAGAAACCTATGGAAAAATATAGATAACAAATAAATGCTGTGGGAATAATGAGCAAACAAAACTCCTTACACAAAAGATTACATACTGTACTATTTTGTGTATGTGAAGTTCTAGAATTGGGAAAACAGGTGAGTGACAGTACTTGTTCCGGAAATGGATGGGTGGGGGTAGTGAATGACTATGATGTGACTTGAGAGATATTCCTGGGTTTATAGTAATGTTTACTAATGTGAAAGGGATTTGGGTGTATATACACACACACACACACACACACACATATATATTCATATGTGTGTGCATCTACCAAAATTCAGAAAATGAATACTCACTTGCATGTACCTCGTATTTCATTGTGTATAAATTCTATCTACATATACCAAAATGCTCTTCAAATACTGAACTTTCATTATTGATGTGCATGCTGATATATTTAGGAGAAAATAAACTAATGTTTACAATTTACTTTAGATGGACAAGAGGGATGATAAATGAATAGTATAAGATAAAATGAGTATAATAAAATGTTAGTAGAACTTTGATGGTGTGTATATGGGACTTAATTCTTTCAATATGGCTATAGTTTTTAAATTTTTCCCAATAAAATTATAGAAAAGTATTAAAAAGATGCCATTCCTCATATATCAGAATAATATGTGTCATAGAAGCCATGACTATTTGCCACCTGTTACAAAGACCCTCCCTTAGAAAAGATTGTACATCCCTACCCTGTCGTATTTAGGTATGATCATTAGACTCATGGGTGAAAGTGATGTGTTGTTTCTGAACCAGATAATGGTTTGCCATTTCTTCCCATTTTCCCTCTGCTATCACCTTGGGGAACCCTACAAGCAGTCTCTTCTCTGTGTGAAGATGACGAGGGCAGAGCTTTCTCTGATCCAAACAGTTTTCTTTTTCTTTTTCTTTTTCTTTTTTTTTGCGATACTGGGAATTGAACCCAGGGGCATTCTACCTCCGAGCTATACCTCGAGTCCTATTTTTTATTCATTTTGAAACAGGATCTCACTAAGTTGCAGAGGGCCTCACTAAGTAGCTGAGGCTGGCCGCGAACCCAGATCCTCCTGTCTCAGTCTCCCAAGTACTGGGATTACAAGCGTGCACCACCAGGCCCGGCTCCAAACACACTTTTCCTAGAAGTTCCTGAGATGGTATTTGTTGCCACATCATAATCTACCATACTCTGATATTTGAGAAGGAGATAAGGGTAAGATAGACAGATTTTGCTTCTACATTAAATAACTAGAACTTGTAGGTTTTAGGAAAATGGTTGAGCATGTAGCTTTGGGGATATCTTTTTAACATTAAGTGATTAACCTGAACCATATAAGATAACATGTTGAATTTTTAGTTCACTGCTACTATTGATTTAGTTAGAAGTAGTTGAAATATATTCAGGAGAGCAATGCATTTGACAGGAGACTATGCCTTTTCTTTATCTCTTCATGTCAATTACAACACATTGCTGCTGATTTGTGGTAGAAGTTCTTTCAGAGACCATGTTTGGATTCTTGTTGATTTATAATAGCAATTTTATTAGAGGACTGGGGCTGAAGATGCTAAATTTCTTGGATGCAAAATCAAGCCAGAGATGAAGTGAAAACCAATCTTAATAAATAGTACAATTTGTCATGCAAGGATGCATTACTTTATGCAAAAATATCCTTCCCTAATCCAGTATCACTTTACCTTTGAAACTTTCATTTCTTGTCATTATATTTTCTGGCAAATTCCATATTCCCACCATAAATAGCATATATTTTATTCTGACTCGATGATATTTGCATTTGTCAGGTGTTTTAGTGCTACATATTTGAAACTTTGGATATGAAAAATTGCAGAATAAAATAGAAGAAAGAAAAAAACACTAGATCACATAACATTCTTAATCCTAGTTTCAAGGAGCATCTGACTGATTGAGAAGGTCAAACCAATAACATTGCATTATTGAGATTTTCTTCAATAATGATATTGTACATTTTCACTTTAACAACATAAGATTTTATTTTAGAAACCAAAACTTGTATGAATATAAAAATACAAAAACACAGGATTGAGAAAGGAATAAAAGCTTGTTGGAGGGAAAATAAAGAATCACAGAATGTAAATAAATAATATACATTCATATTGGGTGATAGAAAGCCCTGGAAGAGGACTAAAAGACTGACACAAGGTAAAGTACAGGGAAAAACTTTCATTGGATGCTGAATTTTATACGATCTGGATGCCAATCATAGTTGTAGCAATATACAAATTACAATTTATTTATCCATTAAACTTTACCTAGATCCAATATTTGGAATATGTCCATTTAGTAAGGTTTAAGCAGAATCAAAATACTAGCTCGACTTCAAAGAGAACAGTAAATAATTATAAGTAATACAAAGGAAAGCTGCTCAAACTATGATAATACACTAAAATGTGATGGTAGAATGTACTGTAATATTTTAGTTCCATTTTTCTGAATTGTTACCTTTAACAATACTTTTGTTAAAGCAAATATATGATCAGTCTTCACAAATTGTGAACGGGGAACCTCTGTGTCAGTTTTCTCACAGAGTAAGACCAAGCCATGATAACTTATTTATTTAATACATTAAATATTGCATTATGTGTGTGTGTGTGTTTTAAATAACTTTAGCTCTCTTGTTCTATTGTCCCCTCTTGGACTCAGTTTCTATTTCTGGCACTTGACATTGCTGACTCTATTCTTTCTCACTTTTGCCTCTGCCATGTATCTTTCTATTTTCCTGGACTGGCACTAAAACAAAACAAACAAAACCTGTCACTTTTTGTATACGGACTTATACTTATGTGTGCTTGGATCAGATTGTACAGGTGTAGAGAGAAAACAGGGGAGAACATGACAAGAAAGGGTATTTTAAAAAGTCATGATAACTCAAAGTTCTTACATGAAGAGATGGAGGGGTTGCTGACAATGGGATAAGAAAAAGGGAAGAAATGCAAGAGATCAAATTTAATGATTTCATTGCTTCCTGGAGATTTTGGATCAATATTCATGTTAAAAGAAAATTCAGGTATATTGCATGATACTTTAGAAGAACAATTTTGGGTATGAAAAAAAAAAGAAGAAAATATGCTAGAAGTAGACATGGCAAGCTATATTTGTAGGGTTATAGTGGAGGTGAGATTAATATGACTGATATCAGCGGCTAAAGAATAAAGAAAAGCTGGGCATGGTGGCACACACTTGTAATCCCAGTACTTGGGAGGCTGAGACAGGAGCATCACAGGTTCGCGGCCAGCCTCAGCTACTTAGTGAGGCCCTCCGCAACTTAGTGAGACCCTGTTTCAAAATAAAGAATAAAAAATAGGTCTGGGGGTGTAGGTCAGAGGTAGAATGCCCCAGGTTCAAATCACAGTACCACAAAAAAAAAAGAATAAAGAAAAGTAAGTGAATATAGAAGTAGGCATGATATAATAAGAAACACTTGAGAGAGTATATTCCAATATTTGATGCTGTTTAAAAAAAGAAGGTTGAAATAAGTGGGAAGGTTAATTAAATTAAGGCTACCCTTAGAAAAGAAAATGGAAAATAAGCCTTGGGAGAGGTAAGGATTGATTGAAAAAGTTTAGTCATCAAATCCAGGGAGGATTTATAAGCTCTCATTCTGAAAGGATTTGAGGATAAGATGAGTAAAACAGTGAAGGGGGATTAGAGCAAATAGTTGATTATTTCTCCACTTTGTGAAATACTGTAGTAGCTTGGCCTTAGGATGACCTTCTAAAGTTTAGAGAACCTTGAGAAAAAAGTCGTACCAGGGGGAACTGTAATAGTTAGAAGTAAAAAATCAGGCTTCATTAGTCTAAGGCTCAGTATGAGGGTCAAGTCTAGGAATTTTCCACAACCATAATTCATTGAGGAAAGACCTCAGACTTGGCCAAAGAGCTGTATTCATGATCAACAACAAGGTGTAGACACAGGTCCTAGAACTACAGCAGAACATAGGTGAGGTCACTGTTATCACAGAGACATAGATCAGCGAGGATTTGTTGTGGTTGTTTTCCTTCTTTAAACAAGGAAAGAGGACATCATTCTCAAAAACATTCAGAGAGAGGGAAAGAGTTACAGCAGGACCTGATGGTTCAGGCTCATTTTAGAGTCAGTGAGGTCTGGGCCCCATTGTCAGTGACTTTAGTGACCTATGATCTAGTAGAATGACCTTCAATTCTAACTTATTCACCTCTTTGGGGTAAAAAACACAATTTCCCAAGAGTCCCTTCTTAGTTGCTGAGATTCACTATAGTGAAGAGAGAATGGTCTTGTCCAGGAGCCAAGATGGCGGTGGCCCATTTTACAGTTAAAGAGAAAGAAGCAAGAAGATCCCAGCCCTGGACACCATGGAAGCTCATCCACAGAAGCTCACATACCTGAAGATGGTCCATCGCAATCAGAGGGACATCAGACTCACATTCTCTTAAGGTACATGTCATTTGATGATTGTGACAAATTGGCTTTTGAAAACTGTAGTCATAACTAAACAAGGAAGAGATCATTTAATGAAACTTTCACAATATTCTAGTCTTCTTCTAGGGCTTTGATTAGTACATATGGTCAACACGACTCATGATTTAGTAACATCCTGCCATGTTAATCTGAGTAGTGACTTTATGGAGACTATAAATTATTGTATTTTAAATTAATGTGGTAACATATGACATCTTCCTATACTGGTTTTTCTCATTGTTTCAAAGCAACACATTTCACTTTAGTCTGGACAAATGCCCAGACCCAGAAACAAAAGGTTGTATTCATGTCACTGTGTGTATCCCTTCAGGTCAAAGATTAGGCCACATCAAGGGGCCTAACGGTGGAGACGCAAATTAAAACACAGAAGGAAACAAGATTATGCTCTCTATCCAAGGTGACAAAAAGTGAGGAGAATTACACCAAAACTACAGAATGACAAATTATTCCTATACTTTAATAAAATAAACATTTCAAGATAATTTTTCCATAGTATTGATTGAAAGATGGCTCTGTTCAGTGCATGGATTAGAGAGGTCTGTGTCCTCAGATTCCCATAAAATGAGTGACGAAAATGTACAGATTTACTCTGGACCATAAAATGCCTGGACTAGTATATGCTTACATTCTCTATTCTGTTGTAAACCATTAGATCCACAGTCCCTGTGACTGCTGCAGTATTGAAAAGATAATGGTTTTGTAAGATTTACACAAAAAATTTAAAGCATACATGTGGTAAATATTTATGTCTGTTCCCCTATTACTGTTTCACATTTTAATGTTGTTCGTATCTATATTTTAAGCTTTGGGTCACTTTTTAAATTTTTGAGGCATATATCAAATTTTAGAAGTTGACAAAATGTGTTATATAGAATATAAGGATAGTGTCCATATATTCTTAAAGCCTTCACATGACCTTATTAAGAATCCTTCCTTTGATAGATAACATTCAAAAACCATGCAGCATTTAACAGTTCTCAGAGTAAAATCTGAGATGCGCCACATATAGATTGGTTGAACTTTGTTCACTCTTCCTGTTGCTTATTAACTTTGTAGGTCATGTTAATAATTAAACACGGTCAATATGTATAGAGGAAGCAGAGGTAAGGGTGAGAGAAGAGTCAAGGATTAAAGAGAGATGGGAGGGTCAGGGGAGAAAAAGCAGAAGGTGTATATAGTTAAAAGTATAAAATGAGCCTGAAAACCAGCAAGAAATGCAAAGTAAGAAATTTAAAATTATGCTTTGGCTCAGAATATTGTGTCTCCATAATGTAATGCAGAGGAATCAATTTCTAGCCTGTTCTGAATCCAGGATGTGACAGGTGGCTGATCTCCACCCTCTACTAAATCCCAAGCCTCAATTATGGATTGAATTCCTGTCATTCTTTATATTTTTTGTTTACTTTTCTCAAGAACTAAAATAAATCAATGGTGAAGTGAGAAGAAGGAATGAAGTGGAGAATGGGAAAAAGGAAATATTATATTGACTAGAGACTTTTTCATACAGATTTTATACTCTTTTAAAATATCCTTCTCTGCAACCTAAGTACATATCTTATTCATAATAATTTTTTTGTTGGAGATTGCTGAGACTCACACAGGAAGTAAGAAAGCTATTCTAAGCTCATCTCTATAATTCACTAACTTGGATATGTTAAACTCATTTTAAGGCACACTCTGAGGTTAAAATATCTTTGAAGTTACGTGGCAGATTTCAAAAATAGGGTGCCATGCATGTTGGGGGTTATCTTCTGACCTATGTGGGATTATTTCTGGTGCTAAGAGCCACTGTTCAAAGGTGAGAGCTTTTTAATAAGTTAGCTATTGGCACAATAAACTGAAACAGTCCCAAGGTAAACATGTCTGTCTCCTTAAAGTGTTTAAATGTACCCGAAGAACTTAGATGTGCTTTCATATGAGGTATCCCTTGAAACACTGGTATCTGTCAATTCACCCTTGCCAACACAAACTAATTGAAAATGGAGATACAAGTAATCCCTCCCACCCTTTCCAGGGGGGATTCGTTTCAGGACTCCATCAACTTCCTAAAACTATAGATAGTATTAAAGTTATATATGTTTCCCCCATATGTACATACATATAAAAAGTTTAATTTATAAATAAGGCACAGTATGAGAATAACAATAACCAACAATAAAATTGAATTAAAACAATATCTGCGGCCAGGCGTGGTGGCGCATGCTTGTAATCCTAGTACTTGGGAGGCAAAGACCGGAGGATCCGGGTTCATGGCCAGCCTCAGCTACTTAGTGAGGCCCTCTGAAACTTAGGGAGACCCTGTTTCAAAATAAAGAATAAAAAATAGGACTGGGGGTATAGCCTGGAGGTAGAATGCCCCTGGGTTCAATTCCCAGTACTGAAAAAAAAATATCTGCTAAAAAATGTTACATGAATGTGATATCTTCCCTTCCTCCAAAATATCTTATTGTACTTTCACTTTTTCACTTAAAAGGGGCACCTTAGGACTTCTCTTTGGCACATCTAAGTTGTCAGCATCTCTACTCTTGAACTTTCGGGCCATTATTTAGTAAGATAAGGGTTACTTGAGCATAAGCACTGTCCTACGAGGACAGTTGATCTGCTAACTAAGAATGCTACTAAGTGACTAACGAGTGGGTAGCGTATACAGTGGACATGTTGAACGAAGGAACAATCTACGTGCCAGTTGGTACAGGGTGGGATGGACTGGGTGGCATGAGTTTTTACCACCCTACTACTCAGAACTGCATGCAATTTAAAACTTGTAAATCATTTACTTCTGAAATGTTGCATTCAATAATTTCAGGTCCTGGTTGACCAATGTTATCTGAAACCACAGAAAGCAAAATCGTCAATAATGGGGGACTACTGTACATATTCTATTTTCCTTAGGCAAACAAACGAAAACTCTGATGGGAAATGATAGCAGGGAGCTTAAGAGTTACTTGTCTCTGACTTTATTCCAGAGATACACAAACCTGGATGAAAATCAGAAAACCAAGCCCAAAGAAGTATGTCCTCCAAAGTTTTTTAAAAAAAATCATAGGTTTTTTTCTTCAAGCTCTACAGCCTCTTAAAGTTATAGTTCAGATTCTGAAAAAGATCAGAGTCCCATTTTCAGATAAAAAGATATTAGAGGCCTTATAAAAATTCCCTTGTTTTCATTGTAATACTAAGCATTATAATTTTTACCATTCAAACCATGTAGATGAGTAGTAATTAAAAGAATGAAGAGCAGAAAGTGATTGTTTTAAGGTAGAGAAAGTTGAGAGGAATTGTGGGCATAATTTGGCATGAAATTATTTTATGCTCTGGTCACCATTTCTTTTTTTTTTTTTTGCAGTACCAGGGATTGAACCCAGGGGCATTCTACCTCCGAGCTATACCCCCGGCCCTATTTTTTATCCTTTATTTTGAAACCGGGTCTCACTAAGTTGCAGAGCGCCTCACTAAGTAGCTGAGGCTGGCCACAAACCCAGATCCTCCGGTCTCCGCCTCCCAAGTACTGGAATTACAAGTGTGAACCACCACGCCCAGCTCTGGTCACCATTTCTACATAATTTTATTTCAGAATCCTTAAATATACTGTTAAAAGAAATTCCCTCACATCCCCAGTGTATGGGAAATTTTCTTTTTAATTTGGCTTTAAATGGATAATCTGATTTACTGAATGATATTTATGCCTTTATTGAATTTTAGCATCCATGCCATTCATAATTTTATTAGCACTGAGGTACATAAAGACATTCATTTAAAAAGAAAAGTAAGCAATTATTTCCAATAATTACTTTCATAGGGCTCCTCCCACTTCCTATTACGCAGGCTGAGAACAACCGAAGGTTTTTGATACAGTTGGATATTCTCTGTCAAGATACAGTTGGGAAAATAATCCTATTTACTTTGAGGTGAGACTACACTACTATTCCATTCTCCTCAGTTATGACAATAATAATAGAGCTAAAGCATCACACAATATGTATATACAAATATATCTGATAATAGTATTCAAAAATGCATTAAAATCATATGTTCAATAAATAATTATTGAGCAAATGAATAAATCTAAAAATGTATAATTACAATGCACCAATAAATGAATATATAAAAAAATAAAAATAAAAATACATTAAGTGATTTTGAAATATTTTTGTAACCACCTGTTAAAATATCTATTTTATAAGTGATGCAATTAATATACAGGTAATTTATATGATTGGCTTGCTTTCACATGGCTTAGTAAATGACAGAGGCAGAACAAAATCAGTTCAACTTTCTTATCCTGTACTGGTTTGTTTGACCTTGGGATGTGTAAAATTAATTTCTGGTTGCCGGTTATTCCAACTGATATGGCCCTGAGTAGTACCAAGGCCATAGCCCTATTTAGCTTAGAATGTTACATCATTTTTCCTGTACTTTTTTCTTTTTTTTTTTAGACTGGGTCTTGCTAAGTTGCTAAGGCAGGCCTTGAACTCACATCCTCCTGCCTAAGCCTCCTGAGTAGCTGGGATTGCAGACATTTACCACCACACCCTGCTTCCTATACCTTTTATTTTATAGTCCACCTTTCCCCTGTAAATTAAACCTGGGTTCTCTGAAAATCTCCAAACTTTGTAAAGAAAGATTATTGCAGGCTAGAAGACAGTTACTTAGAGCTTAGTTTAAGGAGTGAGCACATTTTCTGTGTCTGCTCATTTTATAAGAAAGACACTTCTAGATTAAAGGCCGAGAGAATGTAAAATTAGATTCTAGATTTTTAAATTCTATCTAATTTGCTAGATTGAATCATATTTTATCTAATTTTTTAGATATAACCTAAGATTCTAGAATCTCATTCTACTTGCCCTAATAAGATTACTTTCCATTTTTATGTCTGAGGGAGTGCTAATCATCTACTCAAAAAGAAATAAAACTTTGAAGAGAAAATAAAAATAAACCACTTAGCTAGATTCACCAATTAAAAGAAAAGATTTAAATAAGTAAAATTAGATGTAAATATGGAGCGATTACAGCTGACACCACAGAAATACAAAAAATTAATTATGGATTACTGTGATAACTATATGCCAACAAATTTGATAACCTATGAAAAATGAACAAATTTCTGGGCACATACATCTTACCAAGATTAAATCACGAAGAAATAGAAAGGAGAAATAGATGAATAATAAGTATCAAAATTCAATCAGCAATAAAAAGACTCCCATCAAAGACAAGCCCAGGACCTTTTGGCTTCACTGCTGAATTCTATTTAACACTTCAAAAATTAATATCAAAGCCGGGCATGGTGGCGCACGCTTGTAATCCCAGTACTTTGGGAGGCAGAGACCAGAGGATCCGGGTTTGCGGCCAGCCTCAGCTCTCTCACTCTCTCTCTCCGTCTCTCTCTCTCTCTCTCTCTCTCTCTCTCTCTCCTTAGTGAGGCCCTCCGCAACTTCGTGAGACCCGGTTTCAAAATAAAGTATAAAAAAATAGGGCCGGGGGCATAGCGCGGAGGTAGAACGCCCCTGGGTTCAATCCCCGGTACCGCAAAAAAAAAAAAAAAAAAAATCAATTCTTCTTAAGTTATTCCAGAAAGTAGAAGAGGAAGGAATTCTTTAAAACAAATTCTATGAGATCAGCAGTAATCTGATATCTAAAATATACAAGGAAATAATTTTATTTTTTTAAAAAAAATGACAGAACAATATTTTTAAGGAACACAAGTGCAAAAATTCTCAATAAAACATAAGCAAACTGAATCCATCTGCATATTAAAAAGATTAGTAGCCATGATCAAGTGGGATTCATCCCAATGATGCTCAAGGATGGTTCAACAAGCCTTAATCAATAAACATGATATACCACATCAACAGAATGGATAAATACCTTATGGTCATCACAATAGATGCAGAAAAGACATTTGATAAGTTTCAACATCCTGGCAGGATAAAAACACTGAACAATTTTGATATAGGAGGAGAATGCTTCAACATAAAATCACTTATAATAAGCTACTTGTCAGCATTATACTAAATGGAGAAAAGCTGAAAGCCTTTTCTCTAAGATCTGGAGCCAGACATGGATGCCCACTTTCACTACTTTTATTCAATACTGTGCTGGTAGTCTTAGCCAGAGCAACCAGGCAAGAGAAAGAGATAATGGGCATCCAAATTAGAAAAGAGGAAGTCAAACTGGCACTTTGTACAGATGACATGTTCATATATCCCCAACACTCCACCACAAAACTGTTAGAACTATTAAATAAATTCAGGAAGGTTGCAAGATACAAAATCAGCATACAGAAATTAGTATCATTGCTACAGGCCTATAATAGTGAATTCTCTGAAATAGAAATCAAGAAGCAATCCATCCTGCTTACAGTAGCTACAGGAACAATAAGTAGGAATAAATTTAACCAAAAAGGTGAAAGATCTCTAAAGTGAAAGTGATAAAACACTGATAAACCAAAAAAGACACACATAAAAAAATTAGAAATACATCCCATATTCATAGAATAGAATAATCAATATTGTCAAAATGTCCATACTATCCAAAGTAATCTACAGATATAATGCAATCCCTATCAAAGTACCAATGACATTCTTCACAGAACTAAAATAAACAATCCTAAAATTTATACAGAAGCATAAAAGACCCTGAATAGCCAAAGCCATTTTCTGCATAAAAAGGATGTATTATATTATTTAATTTCAAAAATACTAAAAAGCCATAGTAATCAAAACACCATGGTATTGGCATAAAAATAGACACATTGGAACATAAGAGAGAGCCTAGAATTAAACCTATGGACCTACAACCAACAGAGTTTTAACAAAAGTGTAAAAAACATCCACTGGAGAAACAATTGTGTTTTCAATGATTTGTGTTGGGAAAATTGGATAGCCACATGCTGAAGAATGAAGTTAGGTCCCTTTCTCATGCTAGTTATAAATTTCAACTTAAAAGGGATTAAAGACTTAAATGTCAGACCAAAAAACTGAAATTACTAGAAGAAAATGGGGGGGAATACTTCAGAATAATGGAATGAGCAAGAATTTTTGGAGAAGACCCCAGAATCACAGGAAACTAAAGTAAAAATAGACAAATATCAAACTAAAAATCTTCTGCACAGCAAACAACCAACAGAGTCAAGTGGCAGCCTACAGAATAGAGAAAAAGATATGGAAACTACTGTTTATATTCAGAATACACATGGAACTCCAAAAACTCAATAGCAAATAAATTGATTAAAAAACAAGCAATAGACATTTCTCAAAAGAAAACATACTAATGCCAATAAGTATATGACAAAATGCTCAACATCACTAATCATTAGGAAATGTAAATCAAAACTACAATGAGATATCATCTCACCCTAGCAAGAGTGACTGTTATATAAAAAAAGAATGACTATCATCAAAAAGACTAATGATAACAAGTGCTGAGGAGGATATAAAGAAAAGGAAACCCTTGCATTGCTGATGGGAATATAAATTAGTACAGCCATTATGGAAAAGAGTATGAAGGTTCCTAAAAACTTAAAGATAGAACTACATTATGATCTGCAATCCCAGTGCTGGGTATAAATCTACAGAAAATGAAATTGGTATGTTGAAGAGATACCTTCTTTCCTTTGTTTACTGAAGCACTATTTATACTAATCAAGAACTAGAAAAAAAAACATAACTGTCCATTACGACCTGATGAATGTATAAAGAAAATATGGTTACACAATGAAAAACTATTCAGCCATAAAAAGAATGAATGAAATCCTGTCATTTGCAACAATATGGATAGAACTGGTTATCAGTATGTTAAATGAAATAAGGTGGTAAAAAAGACAAGCACCATATGGTCTCACTTTTAAGTGGAATCATAAAATATTGGTCTCATAGATAGAATGACGTTACCATCAGAACAATGCAAACATCACCTGAAGATAGTCATAGAAAGGCTGATAAAACTATTTCTCTGGTTGTAAAAGGCTTTATTTGTATAACATTTGCCAATTTTTGGTGCTGTAAATATTCCTACCATGTCAGTTTAACAAATAGTTCTTGAAATTCCTCAATACTTAACAATTGGCTCTTGCAGGCCATTTTAAATTGGTTCCAGCAGAGACTTTATAACTATATATTTCCCAGATAGAGAAAAATTTGACCTTAATATTACCTAGTTTACTCTTTGGGATCAATTGAAAATAATTACAAAGAGATCAATTTTCCCTCTCCATTTGGGTGGAAATTATAATGGAATTGTGCCCTTCTGTTTAGGTTGCTAGATCACTAAAGCACACCCTGAGGATACCCTTATCCTTGAAAGGCATAAATAGTATTGAAGTTAGGAATTAAAATGATGCCAAAGTCAGATACACAGAGATCCAGCCCAAACCGAGTTGTGAAGAAAGGAACCTGAAGCAGTAATAATAACATGAGATATTAAGGCAAGAGGAAATAAAAAATCGAAAACACCTAGAACTCATTCATTAAACACTCACCAATCTTTGTCCTTAGGGACTGTATATTTCTTTGAGGGATGGGCAAATAAATAGACCTTCCATGCCATAGAAAGATTTAGCATTTCATTCTAATTTTAGTGAGAAATCATTAGAGGTTTTAAAACAATGAGTGCTATCTGACCTACATTTTCTAAAGATCACTTATTTTCTACGGAGAGTACAGGTGTCAAAGGGAGGTCATAGTGGATGAATATGGGCTAGTCTGAAAAAATCCAGAGACACACTTTTGTTTTACACACAACCTTCTTTTTATTAGCTTAACCAAATGTAATGACACCCAGGGGCACAACACTCCCTCATAGCACTGTCCAATCAAACCTTTTAAATTAAATGCTTACATGGAGTGGAGCCCACCTCAATTTTTATATTGATGGCTGCTACTGCAAATGATCGGTTTAATCAGCAAAAATTCTAACAGAAGAATGAAACTTGGAAACTTTTTAACAAATAATGGTTCATGGTACAAAGAATAAAGTTAAGTGGTAATACTTTCCCCAAAGAAATAAATTAAGAATGGAGAACTTATTTTCCATTTATTTGATTAAAGAATCCTGTGTGTTATGACTTTTACTGTGTATCCTATGGAATGATAAATTTTTTATTAATTAACCACTGATTTAGGAGTTCATAGACAACAAAAGTATTTTCTCTATTATGTCTATTTATGGATTTTAAATTTGAATAACTAGCCAGAAATGGAAAGAACCACCTTAATTAACTTGAAGATAAAACCTTTCCAAGATTCATTTTTCTATAAAAATTTAAAATGATGCTTTATAAATTATTTTATTTTAGTTACATGAAAATAAACTTTTAAATCTAGAATGAGGCTTGAGTCACATACTAATGTGCCTCAAAATTAATTAATACTAGTCATAATTAGGAGATATATTTGCAAGATTACTTGCCTGTAATGAATTTTTGACCTCATCACTATAATATTAATATAATGATGTTAAAATTCAGAAGTCATCTTATGACTTTGAAGTATGTATTCCTCTTCATAGAGTAATTTCTTATACATGACTACAAATTAGATATATGGTGATTTCATTGCATATAAGTTTATTGCATTAATTTGTTTCAAACCTATTATCAAAGATCAAAGGCACATTTGTAAAAAATAAATGATAATGAACTAATTTCATTACATTTATAATTAATGTCCAGTAATTAGTTATTGGCAATACATTGAAGGGCACACATGAAATACACAAATCTGCATTATAAGGTCTATTTTATGAGGATGAAATATCTTGCAATAAATCTTCCATGTAACTTTAAGTTTGTATCATGATTTTCCAAGCTAAATATTGCTGTGAATAGTAGCCTCAAATTCATAGCACAATAACATACTATTGACTGGGAAAATAGCAGCAGGATTCTGACACGTTGGAATCTGAGATGGAGGAGGAAAGCTGGACAGACAAGGGAAGAAGGAGGAAGAGAAGGAGGAGAGGGAAGGGAGGAAGTCACAACAAGAACAGGCAGAACAGGAAGAAAGAGAGGAGGGTGGACAGGAAGAAAAGAGGAAAGAGGGAAGATGAAACACAAGGGTGTTGGGAACTGTTGTACTTGGTTCATTGGTTGACTCTGGGCAGTGGAATTTGCCTACCCCTTCTCCAGTCTATCCAACCATCCTGATGATAGTATATTAAAACTTTATTTAAAACGTCTTGATTTTTCATGATGTCTGACTTTTCTTAGATTTCTATTTTTATACACTTATTGGTCCATTGTAATTAGACATGATAGTGAGATTCAAAGAGATGCATTCATACATGCACACACCCCACCCGCTCCCCCTTCCTCCCTCCCTTTACATAATTGTGAGATTTGTAGTGACACCTTTGTACATGGACATAATTGTTAATAAAATATAGTTTGTGGGGATTTTATATTACTTGATGTTATACAAGTCACTTCTATTTATATGGAATAGATTATCCTGGTTGTTTCAACAATAGAAAATGTATTGTATGGATATATCAGAAACATCTGAATCAAGTCTCAGAAACCTAGTGAGAGATAAATACCCAGGCCTCCTAGGAAGAAGAGAAGCTCAGGATAAGCATACCCATACCAGAGTTCCAGGATCCTTAGAAGTTCTGCTGAATATATTATTTTATCAACTCCTCAGCAGCAGAATCTCCTTCCTTTTCATCTGCTCCTGTCAGCACCAATAAGCCAGTCTTCTCTACTATTCCAGTTAAAACCACTCATCCATTTCCGCTCTCTGATTTTCCATTTAATCACCATTTTCCTTGTTTGAGGAGAGCTTTGGCAATGAACTACCGTGAAGGCCACTGACCAACCCTTAAAGAAATTTCCTTATGAGCTGCTTGTCATTGCTGTCTAAGAAGCTGTGGTCAGGATGCTGGTCAATGGTAGCAGCAGATGCTGTTTCACGTGGACCCCGAGAAACGTTACAATTTTAATGTTTGGCTTCTGAAGTCACCAAACATTTGACAGATGATTTCGATTATAGCCTTGATAGCCCCCACCTTTCAGAATCTTAATATCTAATGGAAATGTAATGGAAACAAAGGAAAAGATTAATGGAAATAAAAGATCAAAAGGAAAAGAAATCTATAAAATGTTCTCAAGTCAACCCCATCACACTGGAAACTGAATTGTTTCAAGTAAGCACGTCCTTGGATGTTCAAAAGCCACCACATTCATTCTGCTATCCAGTCCTTTAGTTATTAGTGTCATCCATATAACTAATTTTCTACTTTGTTTCATGAACTAAACAGGGTACCAGTCCCCGCTTCCCATTCCAACTTCTGTCTTTTGTAGGGCTTAAATTATTTTGGAACATGATATATAAATAAGTCAAATAAATGATTATGGAACTAGAAAAAATTATATATTGGAAATTAAATAGCGATGTCTATTTTCAGTGATTAAATGAGAGGCCACACTAGAGAGTGTGTTCAAAGAAAATATCTGACATATGATTCTTGCACTGAGACCTGGAGGATAAGAAGGAACCAGCCCTAAGTAATGACATTTGACTGTGCGGAGTCCAATTTTTGGATTGCCTCACAGTAGTGAGGATTTAATAGGACAACAGTTTTGAACCTCAACTTTTGACCTAGCTCATTCAGCTTCTACAGCAAAAACGGGTTTAATTGCAAAGGCATGGGGGTCATTTTCTTCACCTCTGAGTCCTTCGGTATTACAAAGTTACTCTTGCAACAAGCCACTCAGTGGCTGGCTTGAAATGTTTCTCTAATTTGGGAATAAAAGAGAAAATTGCCACCTGGAAGAGAATATTTTTCAAGAATGATAGGACAGCACATGCCATGAAATTATAGTAACAGCAGCTGAACACTGATCCATCTGGAAACTTTAAACAATGCATCTGGCAATTTACAGGTAATAACTTGCCACATTTGACAGAAAAGTTCATAAATATTTCTCATTATTACCAAACAAGACATCGGTGAGCTCCTAGCCAAAACTTATAAATCTAGGGGTCATATTGGTTGGCTGTCTTGAAGTAAGCATAAAGTCAGCTAATATTTCAAATTGGAAAATGCCATAAACATAGAAAAAAGTCAAAATATTTGTGAATAAAAGCAATCTGTCTGATGGGAAGATGTAATGGGGTTTTAAATGTAAGTGGGCCTTTGCTAGAATAACCACAGAGGCTTGTTTTCCTGGGATTCTCCTGGTTTATTCCACTTGCCCTGGTATAGTGTTAATGGTGTCTCCTTCCACTCTCAAATTTATCCTTGTCTCAAGACGAGAGATAAATTATATTGTCTCCCTAGTTTTAACATACCCATCCTCCCAAGGATAAAAACGATGAACAAATTGAACCGCAAATTAGATTTCCAACTGTTATAAAAATAGGTAGCGAAAAAGCTATTGGCTTTCCTGAGGACACTAGCCTTATTATCTCCTAGTAGTTAAGGAAGACTGTCCCAGGAAACTCAGACTAGCACATGTACACACACACACACACACACACACACACACGCTAACCTACATAAGTATGTATGAATAAACACACTCACGTGCACCAAAACACATATACATATATAAGATTGGCTATGCTCTATTATCATCAAAGTGTGATTGTTCTAGGTTCTTTCTGAGAAGGAATGCTCACCTGCTAGCACTTTCTCTCTTTTAACCCATTTTTTTTAAATCAGTAGATATTTTTATGCATGCTCTAAAAGCCCAGGCAAAGAAAAAATTATTCATAGAAAATGTCAACTCAAGCCTAATTTCATAAAGACTTAGAATAACTGTATGTAGCATAAAAAATCAAACTTCCAACTAAAGTTAATATGATGAATTCTGCTAGTACGATCCTTATCACTACATCAATAATTGGAAACACTACTTGCAGAGAAAAGACTTTTGAACTTATTTAACTTCAATAATTCCTCTTTGGAACAAATGAAATCTTACTGAATTAAGCAATAGTTTCTTCCCGTTACAAACTAGTCCCTCCTCTCTTCTTAATGGGCCACCTACCTTGTTTTGAACTCCCTTATTGCTATCAAACGTCTTACTGAACAAAAGTGACTAGAATTTTCTTCACAAAGAATATCAAGTCACTTAAATCTCAGGAAGAAAAGCAAGTAAAAATTTTCCAAATCATGCGTTTCCTGAAGTAGCTTATAAAAATGATCATGAATTCAAATTAAGGTTAGCTGTGAGTGAAATAGGTAAAGCTTAAAAATAATCTATTAAGAGTCTAAACTAGAAAGTTTGTAGTTATATATTGTTTTTAAATCACCTTCAAGCCATATTATCTATATATGAATAGATCTTGATTAAAATCTATGTAGGTGGGAGGGGGAAGAAGAATACTAATACATCAATTATCCTGTTGCCCCAGTTAAAAAATGCATTTTAATTAGGATCACCTATTTCATTAACAAGCTCAAGACAACCATATCATAACAAAATTTTGCAATTTTTTTTTCAATTTTCTTTTAGGGAAGTAACATTGAGCAGCATATTAAGATATTCATAATTAAAATTAAAATATAGGGTATTTGCAATTTGCCAGATTTAAAATGACTATCCTCCAAAAGAGAAACATAAGAACTTGATTAGTGAAATTCAAAACATTACTTCACTTTTAGCTACTAATTGTACCTACAGTTATATCTTTTTACAACCATTTTATCTCATTTGCATATTTATGTAACTGTGCTATGTTCATTTTTGATATAATGAAATCAGTTTTCATACATCCAAACTTACTCCATAGTGCTGTTTTAAGGGAGCCTTGGGGAAAGAATAGTGGCTTTGAGGTAAGGGAGAAATACCCAGGAGATTCTGAATTGAATAGAGCTCTTATCTTGACTGGTTGCAAGATCAAAGTAATTCCTATTTAGTTTAGCTAGATAAATTCATCTCTAAGTACTAGGGTTCCTTCATTCCCATGTGTTCAGAAAATGCCAGGTCTGGGGATCCCACTAGTTAGGAGGACGGATGTCTGAGACATGACCAATGTAGTCGACTGACCCCTGGAAAGTTCTATCTGTAATCAAGGAACCATTGGCTTATTTAAAGGAGGTTTGCCATTGCTGCTATTTTTCTTTCTTTCTTTCTTCTTCTTTTTTTTTTTCCTTTTTACTCAGGGATAGTAAATGTTCCCATTCCCAGGGAGGTCAGAAGAAGGGATCAATTACACAAATAGGTCTAAGATTTTCTGCTAGTTCAATGAGGAGAATCTTTAATAGACTCCTTCTAACTCTCGAAAGATTTTATAACTGTCTAATGTAGAATCCTAAATATCTGCAAACCTACATCTTTAAAATCTGTATTCCTGGTCTGTGCATCTTTTCTTGTCCCTTTTTTTTATATTTCCAACCTTCTTTTTTATTGCCAAGTAATCAGTCCTAAAAGGCAGTACCCTTTTCTAATAGAAATGCTTACAGATGTTAGATCAAGAGTGTTTCCCCAGGCACCATCTAGCATAATTAATCTGAACTTCATGCACTTTTCTGCCTGGGAGAGAAGAAGCAGCTCGCTTCTAAAGTCTCAGCTGAACTAAGCAACTTATGAATTAAAATATCTACCGCAATTTTGTATAGTGTTTGATATTTTTGTCACAGATCAGTAGTTAGCAGATTTGAAATCATAATAAAAATAATTCTAAGTCAATAAAAATTGACTTTTGACATCATTCCTTTTCTCTATCACTTCTTCCTTTAAGATCTGATGGTGCTGTGTCACACCTTGCACCTCCACTGTCCCTCTGACGAGAATTCCCTCGCAGATTCCACTCATAATTATACTATTCAGCATTCCTGATATATCTGCATAGAGAAAACTTGGGTGCTGTGGAAAGTACATGAGTCAGACAGGCCTCAGTTTGAATCTCTATTCTGCTAGCTCTGAGACACTAAACACATTGTTTTGGGTCTTTTAGTATTAACTTCCCTATGTTTTAGTGAGAAAATAGCAGTTCTCTTTTTAAGTTTGTTGAAAAAGTTAAAATGAGATAAAAAAATTAAAACCCTTTTGTGTCTGACACATAGTAGGCACTCAATATATAATTAACTTTTATACTTTTTTATTACCCAATAAAACCCATCCACCTGGAATAATAACAGTGCATTCCATATTGGTGTCGTAATAATGTGAGACCTTAATGCCTTAATTTTCTTCCCATGAAACGTGAGAATGAAACATTACAGAAGATAAAATCCATCCATAATTTTAGACATTTCTAAATAGATTTAGTTTTTCCTTTTCATTTTCTATATAATGTTTGGATATATATAATTATAGATTGGAAACATATGTATATACATATATGTATAATTTTAAAATTGTTACTCTCAATATTTCTTCATGGTTTCACAGTTGCTGCATTCATGGCTGCATAATATCCTCATTTACTGCTATTGAAAGCTTAAAACTATTTTCAGATACACCACGAAAAATAAAGCTTGTTTTGTACAATCTTTTCCAAGAATTCCCAGTGAAATGACTGAACGGGTCTGGGTAATCACTACCTATAAAGTGGCTCTTGATAGAAGTATGTGAAATCAGCGGGTTAGAGGCAACAACTCTATCTACTTAAAGTAGTGTTAAAATTGGAGTTTAATTAAAATGGCTTTCCATTGGGACACCTTACGGGAGTATCTAAGAGAAGCCAATGCCTTTGACTTCGCATGTACACGCAATATTGGGGATTGAACCCAGTGTGTGGGGGGCTCTATCTCTCAGCTTCACTCCCACCCCTTTTTATTTTTTATTTTTTGAAACAGGGTCTCTCTAAATTACAGTGCACTGACCTCAAACCTGCAATCCTCCTGCCTCAGCCTCCCAAGTACTAGGGTTACAGGCATGCACCACCATGCACAGCTGCCTTTGACTTCCTGAATTCTTCACTTAAACTAGGGCCGATTATCTTACCAACTTCCAAGTAAATCGCAATATAAATCTGGAATCACTGTACAAATATAGACATCTGTGTCCAATGAGAAGTATTTGCCAAAAATTTACCTCCAGTATAATTAGTGTATATACATACACAATCACCAATGCTATCTAGAAAACACCACATTTTGAAGAATTCTATAATTATTTTTCCATTATAGAAAGTATGCCTTCATAGGCAAATTTACTCATTTATTTTTATCATTTTTCTATTTTGTAGCCCCATTTTGATTACTGTTAGCATCTCATCTTCTCTTTTATCTAAAAAGTCTGACATTTGCCTAATGTCAAGTTTTTATGCAGAGTTTTAACTCAATTAGAAGAATGAGTGTTACCCTAAAATATATATATATTACCAGTTTACTGCGTATTTTATTTCCTTGGTATGAGTTTCTGTGTTCAGCCCTGTTGGGATATGTTTGAGTCTTCTCTCCTGATTTATGTCACTTTCTCTTTTCTTCTGTGCAAAGCCTTCCTGCCTTGCAGCTCTTCCCATTCATTTGAGGATATGAAGGTTTGATGCAGGTGAATTGGCCTCCCCGAAGACAAGAAGCTTGACACAGAGTGCGGAAACTTTCCTATAAAGTTGTATATCAGATGAGGAGTTGTGAAAAGAAATAGCTGCCTAAAGCATTTCATTTCACCTTACCTGAGAGGTAGTTTTTTGTCTGGAAACCATCATACTGAAAGGTGAAAATACGTTGCCCAACATATTCACCAACAATACATTATAGATACCACCCCCATGAATAATATTCCACAGAGTTCACATGATCGGCATTCGATTGAGTAACATGATAATAAATTCAGGAGAAAAACTTCATTACTTCACTCTGAGTATTTAATAACGATATTTAGCATTTTATGGCATGTTATATTTTCAAAGTCAGATATAAGGAATTATAGTGAATTTAGACACTACACAGGATGTGGAGTCAAGGTCAAGCTCATTATGCCCATTTGGCAGTTTAAGAAACAGAAAATCTAGGAATTTAAGTGTTTTTTTTTTCATATAACTCCGTTGGTGTGACATTAGAAAAAAATAACAAAATTACTGACCCATTTTTGAGACGCTTGGTCCGAAGATACAGATTAGATTTCAGGTTGATTGATCTTTCTACCTCCATACAGTAGAAAGTATAATTTTTCCAAAGTATAATTTTTCCAAAGTATAATATTTCCAAAGTATAATTTTTTTCATTCATGCATTTCATATCCATTAATTTACCCATTCAACTAAGAGTTGTACCCTGTATGTGCTAGGCACTGTCCTGATACTGAGTAGGTGCTCAATAACATTTTTCTAATGACTAAGAATGAGCAAAAAAGGTCAGTTTGAAATTGGCTAGAGGCTGAAGGAAAAGATTACCTGACAAGAGATAAAATAAAGTCTAATTCATTATAATTTCATGCAGTTTAGTAATATCACTGGACAAATCCCTTATACAGTGATATTATGGCAACTTCTAGTAGTTGAAGCAATTGTTGTTAGGAGGAAAATTATGTATATATGTATATATAAACATTTACTTTACATAATTTAAATTAGTAATTTAATTAAATTATTTTAATAATTTTACATTTATTACATAATAACATATATAAATATATAGAGTATGTACATATATTTTTCCTATCTTTGATATACCACAACTGGCTGAACTCGTTTTTGTGGCTCAGAATTAACTTTGAAAGTTAACATTTATTTCAGTACTGACAGGCTGATTTCCACTTTCCTCTATACAATTATTTTTCTGTACATAAAGCAGCCTCCTTTGAAACCAGTAAGAATTCACATGTGGCAGTGAGTAAAAAAATACTAAAAATAGCTCTTTAAATCTCTTATCAGATAGAGGGGGAATTCATATCAGACACATGCAAGAATCCTTAAAGAAATACTTAAGGAACTCATTTGGAACAAATAAAACAAAATAGACTCTATAAGTATAAGTAAGTAGAAATCATATACGAAGAATTTTAAGGCAGAATATAAATAATTGTATTTATATATTTGTTTATTTTATACTCCAATTAGTTTCAACTATCTTAAAATAGAAATCATAGATACCCACAAGCTAATTTCCCATATTATATGCAAATTCAAGGACATTTAAAATGCAAAAAAAGATGTTTGTTGGAATTTTCCAATAAAATATTCCATACATATAAAATTTCATACATATATTTATATATGCATGCACATATACATGTATTTATATATTATGTAATATACAAACATATATATATATATATATATATATATATATATATATAATGTCTCTCTCTCTATATATACGTGCCTTTAAAGATGTCAGCATACCTTGAATATAATATTTGGAGCTGAGCACCTGTAACTCAGTACTTGGGAGGATGAGAAAGAAGGATCACAGGTTTGAGGCCAGTGAATGGTATCTTAAAGAGACCCTGTCTCAAAATAAAAAATAAAATGGGGCTGGGGGTGTAGCTTAGAGTTAGAATGCCCCTGGGTTCAATAACCAGAATTACTACTACTACTGCTAATAATAATTTATATCTTTCAAAATTTTCCTTAAAGTTTGATAAGAATTCTTCATGGTATATATTTTATTAGCAAACCAAAGCCCAAAATATGAATTTTTAAGAAAAATTACAATCTCTTATTAGCTAATTCATTCTTTTCTAAAGGGGGGAGATCCTGGGGAACAAATGGCCAACATGTACATGAAAAAAATGTTCAACATCATTAACAATCACAGAGATGCGAATCAAAACTACACTGAGATTCCATCTAACCCTAGTTAAAATGGCAATCATCAAGAAGTCAAACAACAACAAATGTTGGAGAGGATGTGGGGAAATTGGAACTCTTGTACACAGTTGGATTGCAAATTAGTGCAGCTGCTATGGAGATCAGTGTGGAGATTCCTCAGAAAATTGGGAATGGATCCACCATATGATCCAGCTATACCACTCCTGGGTATCAATCCAAAGAGACTGAAATCAGAATATTATAGCAATACATGCATATCCATGTTTATAGCAGCATAATTCGTAATAGCCAAATTATGGAACCAACCTAGGTGTCCATCAACAGATGAATGGATTACAAAATTATGGGGTATACACACAATGGGATTCTGCTCAGCAATAAAGAAGAACAAAATTATGTCATTTGCAGGAAAATGGATGGACTTGGAGAACATTATGTTAAGTGAGACTAGCCAGTTAGAGAAAGTGAAGGGTCATATGTTTTCTCTCACATGTGGAAGCTAGGGAGTAATTGGGATATAAGAGGACTTTAGATAATGGTGGAGAAACTCCAGCGGAGTGAGGGAGATGGTTTTGGGGAGGGAGATCGAAGGAGAATTAATGAAGGAAACACCTCTACTCTCATTATGTATATAAGAGAGAATATCAATGTCAATCTCAATATCTTATATGGGGAAAGTGGGGAGTGGGGAGGGAGTGGGGGGAAAATTCACCAAGTGCTATATGAATGTATGTCCCTATCAGTATGAACTACATTATGATGTGAGATTATAATGCACCAATAAAAGTGTAAAAAAATCTGTGATAGAAATTAAAACGGAATTAAAAGTATTGTCAGAGTTACACACGTGAGGTCACTTTAGCAGTAAACAAGGTACAGTGTTAAATGAAGTGTGTTTGTTCTTACCCACTCCTTTCTGTGAAATGCATCACACTAATAAAATTTAACAGTTTGGCAGGTAGGAGCTGGGCTATTGATTGCTTCTCCACAGTGTTGATTACAAGCTTTCATGATTTCATCATAATTGTTCAGCCCTCTGGGGAATCAATCTCATCTAATCCTTTTACAAAGTAAATAAATAAATAAATACATAAATATATATGCATATATATATATATAAAGTTATGAATGAGTTCATCAACTTTTCTTTTTTCTACTAATAAATTTAAATCTTAATGACTTGTCTGAGAGAAAATATTGTTTCTTAAGATATATCTTTATTTGAGAGAAAATATTGTTTCTTAAGATATATCTTTGAGAGAAAATTTTGTTTCTTAAGATATATCTTCACTTGGAGACTTATTTTTCTTCTGCATATATTCTATCAGCAATATTATCTGGTAATTTATTTCAATGTAGATAAAACCAGATCTCCTCAGTACATGATTTCCTTCCTTTTTCTTTTCCATACATCCCCTTACCAATTTCTTAGTTTGATTTCTTATATATCTCCTAGAGTGGATTTTACTACAGCGTTTCCAAGTCTACCTGTAATCACTATGAACTCTACACCTTATACCTAGGTATTTAAATGTTTCCATATTTTCCATATCAGATTACATTTTCCTTTGTTTGTTAATACTTAATGATTTTTTTTTCATTTTAAATTCAGCATCATCCACAAATTTGGAAGCTTCACCAGTAACACTATCTGATCATATTCTTTCACTTTCCCTTCACATTTAACATACTCATGAATGCAAAATATATTGAGTAATTTAGTGTGAGAGACTGTCATGTTGTCTAAAATATACCTCAGGGACAAATGAGAAAATTTAAGTAGAAAAATTCTTGCTTATCTTTTCCGTACCTTATATTTTGTAAATATATTTTATAATGTCAAAATCTAGGCGCAGTAAGTAATGCTAAACTGTTTATTAATAGAACTGCACAGGCGTAGCTGCCAATTTGGGAGCAAGAGAATTATGAAAACTAAAAGACAATATGAGCATCTGAGAATAAAAACAGTCCAATGGAAGACACAGCGATAGGGTTCTATTGAGGGAAAAAGGAAATGCAACTATAATTTAAATGAAAAAATTTAAAATCTCATATTAGGCTAATGAAACATGAAGATAAAATATAAAATATTTAGCATTTGAGGGAAGATTATATTATGCACATAAACTACATAATTCATAAGTGTGTATGTCAGTGAATTTTCATATAATTAATATAATCATGAAACAATCACCCAAGAAAAGAAGTAGAACATTGAAGGTCCCCAGAAACCTCCTCTGTGCTCCCTAGTATACATTGCCTGGCCCCTGAGTCTGCCAAATTCTGACTTTTATTATCATTTAATTAGTTTGACGATTTTGAATTTATGTGGTTTTGTGTGTGTGTGTGTGTGTGTGTGTGTGTGTGTGTGTGAGTGTATGTGTGTGTGTGGTACTGGGGATGGAACTCAGGGGCATTCTACCTCCAAGCTACACCCCCAGTCCTATTTTATTCTTTTATTTCGAAAAAGGGTCTCACTAAGCCGTGGAGGGCCTCATTAAGTAGCTGAGGCTGGTGGTGAACCTGCAATCCTCCTGTCTCAGCCTACCAAAGACTGGGATGACAAGTGTACACCACCACACCCGGCTGATGTGGATTTTTTAACACAGTATCATCCATGTTGTTGCCTGTAAAAATAGTTCATTCATTGTCACTGACATAGTTTTTCAGTGTACAAATACCAAATTTATTCCTTCTACTATTACATTTTGTCATTTGTTATTCCTTTTACTATTACATTTTGTCATTTTGAATATGTATCTTTTACAAAATTTTCCATTCAATATTAATGCTTTAGGTACCACCTCTGTGAGCCTTCCTGGCTCTACTATAGGTTTCATCTAGTTTATCCCTGAATATTCCTTTATGTTTATTTGTCTATTCTCAGGCTGGGGTTGTTTCTCTCACTCATCTACAATCACAGTCGAATATGGGAATCCTAACACGTTCAACTAGATTACCTGGACTTTGCATAGATGTCTCTTGACCCTATTCTGTAACATGAGTACATCCTCATGAAAATCAAGGACAAATCACCCCACCAGGCCAGAGTAGATACTTAAATTTTGCTCTGAGCTCAAAGCAATCAAAATGCCCAGGCAGATGCTACATCTTAAAGTTGATTAGGATGCTGCTATGACTGTGGCAACAGTGTGCTAGTGTAATATGTGACATTACTCGTGGTTTCATGATTGTGGTTTGCAAATATTTTTATTTTGTCATTATTATTATTATCAATCTTTTATTGGTGCATTATAGTTCTACATGATAGTGAGGTTCACCATGATACGTTCATAACATTATTTTGGAGTTTTACTCATCCATAAAGAACAAAATTATGTCATTTGAAGAAAAATGGATGGAACTAGAGAACATCGTGCTAAGTGAGATTAGCCAGACTCAGAAAATCAAGGACTGTATTTTCTCTCACACATGAACTCTACAGAATAAATGATGTAGATATTTTATACAAAAAATTAAAATGTAGTTATTCATTTTAGTTCATGATTATTTATTACAATTTGCCTGGTTATGATTTTCTTTGTATTTTTCCTCCTAGGGTCTATAGACTTTGTAAATATGATTTTTGATGCCTATCATTATTTCCTAAGCCCTGCCAGGCAGCATGTCTTCAAATATTACTTTTTTTCTCCAGTCTCCTTCTCCTTTCTTACTGTGATTACACTTATATTAGAATTTGTCATTTTTCTTATGTCCCTTATCTTCTTTTCTGTATTTTTATATATTTTAATTTCTCCATCCTCCATTTCCTGTTTTTCTTTTACCTCTCACTAGTTTTTTGAAATCTCTAGAATTTTACAAACTTGTCATTTCTGTTCTTTCTTTTTTCTTTTTTTTTTTGTTTCTATAATCCACATTGGATTCTCTGTATTCATTTTGTTCCATGTCAAAATTCTCAGCCACTAGGAATTTTAGCTCTTGCAGTTTCCTGTTTCCAGTTACTTTTACTGTCACCACCATGGCATTAAGGGACTTGAAGGGTGCTGGCCAGGGTTACCAGAGAGCAGGAAAAAAAATGTCAGTGAGTAAAAATGACGATATCCCTCATTCTCACTGAGCTTTCAAAGTTTCTTCTGCTGAGCCAGACTAGTAGGTCTCTTCTGGATTTTTCCTTATCTGCACTATAGAGCTGATTTCCAGTTTTCAGACTGTGCCGAGTTCAGGCCAAGGGATATAAGGATAAGAAAAAAGGTAAACTCACCACTGGCTTAAAATTGTGCTACTCTTCCTTTATCTAACTGCCTATACTTTATTTTCCGAGTTCTCAAGTAGCTCTCAGACCTCTGTCTCAGATTTTTTGGATGAATTCAGTGTAACATAAAGAGGTGTGTGTTTATCCTATCTGACTCAGAACTAGAAACCCCCAGACACAACTCTCTTTTATTACCTAGAAAATAGCGTCCGTATTTATTTTTACATTCAAGTCTGATAACTACATCATCTGCATTTCCTATATTTATATTGTGTCTTATTTCTCATGATTTTCACTGGATTGTTTCATCTCGTAAGGCATTCTTGATTGTGTTATTGATATTTCACAGAAACTGTACAAATATAATGCTAAAACTTCTGTCAAACAGTTAGTAGAAATCACTGATAATTCAATTTAAGGAACTAGATAATTTGAAGATGTGAGGTCCAATCTATTTCCAAATTGACTTGACTTTGTGTGTGTGTATGTGTGTGTATGGTACTGGAGATTGAACCCACAGAGGTTCTACCTCTCTAGCCCTTTTTATTTTTTATTTTGAAACAGGGTCTCACTAATTTTAATTCAATATCAGGAACTAGATAATTTGAAGATGTGAGGTCCAATTTATTTCTAAATTGGTTTGACGTGTGTGTGTGTGTGTGTGTGTGCGTATGTGTGTGTTACTGGAGATTGAACCCAGGGGAGATCTACTTCTAGCCCTGTTTATTTTTTATTTTGAAATAGGGTCTCACTAAATTGCTGAGGTTGATCTTGAACCTGCGATCCTCCTGTCTCAGCCTCCCAAGTACTGGAACTACAGGCATGATCCTATGAACCACTACACCTGACCAAACTGGCTTGACTTCCAAAACATAGTTTTCTGGATTCCAACTCTTTGGACTCACTCATCAGAAAGCCCTGAGTTCCAATTTTGTTGAGCAAGCCCAAAAGCACTTAAAAAAAAAAAAAGCTTTCTTCAGTCTATCAATCTTTCATTTTCTCTTCCAGAATACATAATTCTCAAATAAATACACTTGGTCAACTGCAAAGACTAACAAGGAAAACCTTGTGATTTATTTTAATTCTCACTGAATGTTTATTGCTATTGTTGTTTCTTGCTTTAAGAGATTGTTGGGCCAATATGGCTATTTATAATATTCATTTATTATTTAATTAAGAATAATGCCATTTTGTGCATTATTACAACTTGTATTTTTCCAAGTCACAGAAATCAACCTTTGAGAAAAATCCAGAAAAAATGGGAGGAAGGAGTTAACATGAAATTCATATTATGCTTCGGAAGGAGTTCAATTCTAAATACCATCTTAGGAATGGTACTCTCAATGAAAATATTAGATTAGAAAACAAAAATCAAATAATTATCTATTAAGTGCTCATCTACACACTAAGGTATCTTCCTAAAATAATCATTACTCATGGTGGTTCTGGGTTTGTTTATACTGAACACACAGGCATTTAAACTTGGTCTGGCTTTCCAGGTCCTTTGTAGAATTTATGACCTTTTCTATAAAAGACCATTTCCTCATTTTCATTCAATATACATTTATTTAATACATGATGTATTACAGACACATTGAAAGTATAAAGAATGTATGTAATTAATGCAGAACCTGCACAAAAGGAGTACTTATCTTAACATGATGGACATTGTTATGAGTTCAGTGAAGGAGTTTTAAGTGACACACAAGAGGGTGCAAACCATTGCACAAATAGCAGTGAAAAGAAAAGCAGTCAATATTAATTTTTTTAGGTATTAAAAGTCATGGAATATTTTATTGTTTATGCATAGTCAATACTCAATATATGTTTTAATGATTCACTATAATTTTCTAGCTAGTATTAAGATATGACTAAATCTTTAGCTTTTACAAAACTGAAGTGATATATGATTTATGCGAATAACCTAATTTTCTCTCTGCCATTTACATAATACATTGACACCAATGTGCACCCTCCTAAGTTGATGGAATGATAGCTCTCCTGCAACTTTAGATCAGAAACTCCTCCAAGAAATATTTGAATCATTTTACAACTGTATAGGAATTATATATAGTTTGTATTATTGCATTATGTCCTTTGACCTACAATGTTTAAAAATAGATGTGAGTTGAAATTCTGGGGAAAGCATAGTCTTCAACTTTCAAATCCTTGAGGTATACCTACAGCAGCCCTTTCCTCCAGGGACTTGTTGAAAGATTGCCTGGACATTGGAACTGTCAGGAATGCCTGCCTCTCTTAAGCAAAGACTTAGATTCTATTCACTTGACACATGTTCTATTTCAAGTAGGTGCAGATCAATCCAGAATTACATCTGAATCACTGGAGGTCTAATTAACAACATTTCCTAACCTTCCTGTGTCCCAAGCTGTACTAAACCAGGAGGGATTTCAGTAACATTTCCAATGTGTTTTCTGTCCACCCCTCCAAAAAAAAGAATAAGAAAAAAATGGCTTCATAGGTCAGCAGCTTGGACAACTGCTTCTTTTACTATATACAAGGTATAAAGTAGAACATATAATATTTTTTCTCTGTTTTGTAATTAAGAAATAAGAAAAAGTTATCCAAAATTACATATATCTTTTTCTCATACATGCACTATAATAATCAGTGGCTTCAGTTGTTTGATTGAAAGGCAGAAAAGACAAGAAGTATCAACTGTCAGCCTCTGTCCCTAAACTGACAACAAGTTGACTTACTTCCATGGGTCAGACATTATGCTGGGTCCAGGGTCACAAAGTTGAGTAACACCTACTTCTGCTTTGAGGTGTGACCCATCTACCGGTGGCCTTCTACTGATATGCTTCTTCAAGGATCCTGCCTCTAACTCTGCTGCATTTTTGTTTTTCCTCTTGAAGATTTAGAGGTCCTTGAATGTCTAACCTGGTGTCTCAATCTTTGAGGCTAGGTAAAAGCATAAGCTGTCAGGGAATTTATTTTGTTTGTATTTGATAGAAGAGGATGGAATATTCTTGCAAGTATCTGATTCTCAAGAATTTGAGGTCACTGCACCTGAAAATTTGTTTGGATTTTTTAAACTAAGAAGAAACAGAAGAACGACTTCTCATCATAGTCACTCAAAAGTATACAAAATGCAGCTTTCAAATGATAGTCTTTAAACCCAAAGCCTTCATATATAGAAAGATATAGTCCTATCAATCAGGAAGATGCTGAAATAAATCTATCTACATTTCATTGCAAGCCGTAGTTAAGTTACATCAAATGGAAAGAGAATTTCTAGACCAGTAATACTCTCCATCTTTTATGGAGGAAGAATCCAGTGCTCAGGTATTTTTAAGAAATTACTATGTTATCACGGAATAAATATATGCTCATTATAAAATTCAAACAACTGAAATATGTAAAGCAAAAATAGAAATCCTTTATTTTCTCTCAAATGTTTATTGTAGTAAACACTATCTCATCAAAAGCGGTGATGAGTTTGTAAGGCAGCCAACACAGATGAGACCTTGAACTCACCTAGATTCCTTAATGTAATGATCACTTGAAAAGTCTTAGGACATTTAGGGAACAGTAGCCAGAAGGTTGGGGATGCAGGAAAGAGAGTCTCGACAGAGGAAATACATGGGTTTACTATGTATTTGGAGAGTAAATGGAGACTATCAGGGAAAATGATTTCTTGTCCTCAAAATCTAGAAGGGTTAACACACAGAAGACAGAGTTGCACAGGACTAACAGATGGAAGGAAATAAGGAGATAATACCGCTGCTTGTCATTAAAGTGACTTGCCTAATGACTGGTGCTGCCTAATTGTGGGATGAGCTGCCCTCCAAAAATAGAGCTCCCCCGAGAGAAAGACTAGGTGGATTCCTCCAACGATGCTGCAGTGGGGTTTCTAATAATACATAGGAGATAGGTTCGTAGTTTTTGTTTTGTTTTGTTTGTTTAAATGTACTCTTCTGCGTCTGCCCCTTGGCTCTCCTCTCTTTAAAAAAGTCTCTCATTTCAAATATCTAATTTCAGACACTCAGGCCCCCAATAAAGACATGAGAAGAGTTTGGCTTAAGATAGATGGTTTAAGAATGGGAGGAGGTATTTTCAGCACCTTGTAAAGGCATCATCAGCCCTCTGGAGATGACAGCCCGGGGCACTCTCTTTACCCAGAGAGATGGAAACAGGAGGTAATTCCTTTTGCTTTGGTCATATCTCTTTTGTAGCCAGGACCTAACTCCATCATTCTCAGCTTGAAGAAGACAAATTTTACTGTATAAATATAGTATGACATACCTAATGTTTCCCAGAAAAATCCATAAGAAACTTTTGAATGGATACAAATATATCTGAAATGTTATTTATTTATTCCTCCTCTTGCCTGAGTATTAAAAATAATAAAAGCATCTGAAATTTTGTTACTATTGTGTTCACTGATTATGTCTTCCTCCTCCATTTCTAATTTCAGTTGAAGAGTTTCAAAAATAAAAAGAAAAATAGCAGAACACTCTGAGGAGACAGATGGCTGGGCTGATGACAAAACCATTTGACTTTTACCACACTGGGAGATGGAGAGCTTGATTAATCGTTGGTCAGCTAGTGAAACAATATGGAAAGAAAAGCGATTTGGCAAATGTGTCTTAAATGAATATAAATATCTTATAATAGCTTGATTTAAATGTTTCTTGTAGAATCACCATTTTGCATCCATCATATTAAATATGCCTGCTTATACCAGCTCATACTAACGCAGAAATGTTTCTATCATTAAATCCAGAAATTGAGCCAATATAAACCTATTTTAGCCACATCTACTGATTAGGTAAAAAAAAGAAATACAATTAAAAATTTCTTATTGCCTTTCCCCAGATGGCACCATAATCTATTACAATTACCAAAGAGAAAAAGGATCAAAGAAAGTCTGCCTGTACAAATTATTCTTGGAATAATAGAACTTTAGAGTTGGAAAGAGCCTGAAACTTCTTCTAGCCAATTATCTTCATTTTACAAGTGAAATTAATGAGGCCCAGAGGAATGAAGTGATTTTGCTGAGACCACACAGTTTTCCAATAAAAGCCATGCTAGAACCTAGAATTCTAGTCTTCAAATTCAATATATACTGTCTTATTCACTGTTTTATTATATTCATAGCCAGTATCTCACAAATGTTGCTAGGATTATTATTTCTTCTTTTTCAAAGTTGGAGGGGACATTGAACTTAAACTACATTTGTCTGTGTTTTAGATTTTTGTAAAATTGGAAATTGTGTATCCCAAAGTAAACTTATATGAACAGCATTATCTAAATGCTATGTAAAAGAATATGTCTCCTTGTAACACCTTAGGGATACATATTGATGTGTGTTCATTTTTAACAAGATTTATTTCTAAATCATGATTTGGAAGGGGAGCGAATTTTCAAGTCAATGATTGACTTGTGACCATTGACCAAATTGTTTGCCATCTTGAGTTTTGTGAATTATGGGAATAATTGGTCATGGAATATTATGGGGAAAAATTACCAAGACAGACCATGATTGTAGAGAAGATGATCCTTTTAGCTGAACTATTTCACAGAAATATATTTTAAGAAAAATAACTTAGAGCAATTTTAACTTCAGCTTGAGTATAGAAGCTCAAAATGTTATGGTTGTAGTTATTACACAATGATATATATTACATGAGTGATTTTCTAGGGAGTTTTACCTTTATCTTTCATTATTGTAGCATAGTGGCATATTAATACAATTTTACACTTGGTGCTGTTTTATTTCCTTATGATTATGGTTGCACACACACACACACAACTCTGTGTGTGGCTATACAGTGTCAAGTAATTCCATTTGACATATGTACATTGCAAATCAATATGTGGCATTTTCTTTTCTTGGAATATTTTGTACAACTTATAATAGAGCTTCAGGTATATGTGTCGAGTCATGTCTTTTGTATTATATCAGATGAATAAATGGAAAGACTGATATAATTAACTTTTTATTGTAGATTGCTTTTGTTCTTCCTAAAAAGTACCTGTCATATTTTGAATTGAAAGTTGTTTGTCAAATTGAGTAAAACAAATAATTGCGCCGGGCTTGGTGGCGCACGCTTGTAATCCCAGTACTTTGGGAGGCAGAGACCGGAGGATCCGGGTTCGCAGCCAGCCTCAGCTCTCTCACTCTCTCTCCCTGTCTCTGTCTCTGTCTCTGTCTCTGTCTCTCTCTCTCTCCCCCCTTAGTGAGGCCCTCCGTAACTTCGTGAGACCCGGTTTCAAAATAAAGTCTAAAAAATAGGGCCGGGGGTGTAGCATGGAGGTAGAACACCCCTGCGTTCAATCCCCGGTACCGCAAAAAAAAAAAACCAAATAATTACATTCCCAACTGTCCATATTAAGAGTGTTTTTACATATTTTATAGTGTTTTTAATATGAGAGAGATTGTTGATCATCTGTTTATGTTCCCCGGGCTGTGATTAAAAAAATGGCCTATATATATTAATCTGGATATATATTGAATAGTTTCATGAATAAAAAATACCTGGTAACTCATTAAATTTTATACTTAAGATTTGTGAATTTCACTATATGTAAATTTACCCTCCCTAAAAAGTACCACATATTATTATTGAACTCTAGTTGATCCTGTACATGCTAAAGAATTTAGAGGCAAAGTATACTAATTTAAGCAAGTTATTATGAAGTACATCAACATAAATATAGATGAAAATATATACAGAGAGTTGCCCAGATTGAATAGACATGTGATAAAACAAATATAGCAAAATATTAATGTAGAATCTATGAAGCCAGTATATGGGAGTTCATTATAACGTTCTTTCAATATTTCTGAATTTCTTAAAGTTTCATTAAAAATACTGGAAAAACTCTGGTATGCCCAAATTGTGACCTACTTCATATATGTTCTTTCAAAACATCTCTAATCTCACAGACTATTTTACTTTTTCAATATAAACAATCTATTTAAATTTTATTTCAAATGACTGATGACTCAAACAATTTTAAATTTAATACTTGTGCCCTCAGTTATGAATGATAGTTCTACCTCAGATCAGGCATATACGATAGTCACCTGCTTCTAAATCTACTTTGAAAGTGCAAGTTGTAGATACTAAGTGACCTTAATTGGCAGGTCAGCTGGTCCTGTTAGCTGGGGATACAGCATGCATGCCACTCCGTCTAACAGTTTTCAAGGACGTCATTCCTGGGAACTATCACTCTTGAACATCGTGTCTGCTGCAGTATGAAATTCTGGCATCTCGATTGTGGAAGATTGGTTTAGTTTCTGAAGCAGGTCACTCTGGCAACTGCTTGGCCTCCCTTCAAGGACAGTGCAGTGGTCTACACGTACGTGAAAACTCTTCTCAGATACTTAACTCTCATACTGGAATGCCAATCCAATCATTCCTACACTATGGGAACTTTCCCTCAGTATCAACAAAGTGAGTCGAATTCAACTTGTGAATATTTAATAAGTGTCAAGCCTTGTGTGACGCCTGAACACAAAGGTGAGAAAGACACCATAGGATACTGAGTTTTAACCAGTGACTGAACAAGTGGTCATCAGTTTCTATCTAAATAAAAATTTGAAGAAAGCAATTCTAAGGGAAAGGCATGTAGTCTATGAGTCTTGACTTTTAATTAAAATGATCATGTTAGATCATCATAGAGCCACACGTCTGCATCATAGATTTTACTTTCATATTAAACTTCCAGGATTAGTCAAGGAAAATAAAAGAACAACAACAAAAAAGAAACCCACTTCTGTCTTGATGATAAAACTAATTGAAAAGGCATGGTGTGTATGTAAGCGTGTATGTGTGTATGTGTGTGTGTGTGTGTGTGTGTGTGTGTGTGTGTGCGCGCGCACGCACGCGCATATGTGTGTGTGCATGTATGTTTCCTATAAGGTCAAAATAATCCATTAATTATATATTAAATGCTAAGAACATTTTGACTTTGTAGAAAATTTGAAAAACCACTTCTATCAGATACTAAAGATCATGGAATCCATTTTGACCCAAACATCCAAGAAGTTTAAAGCAAAATTATATGTGCAATAATAATATATATATTGTTCTTCTATTTCATGTTATTTATTTTATTTTTATTGGTGCATTTTAGTTATACATCATAATGAGATTTAGAGTGACAAATACGTACATGCAAAGAGAATTCTTTGTGTATTTCCTTCTGGTTCCCACCCCATGCCCCCGCCCATAAATCATCTCTACATCTATAAAGATAACTTCATGTATGAACGAAGGATTATTTGAAAAGTTTCCATCATCAGATCTCCCCTTTCTCCTCCCTACCTCTTTCCTCAGATCCCCCCTTTCCACTAGTCTCATTTATCTGAGGTCCTTTTTGTTTTCCAGTTTCTCTCCAGCTTCTACATATGAATGAAAATACATGGCCCTTCACTTTCTGTGACTGGCTAGTCTCAATAAGTATAATATTCTTGAGTTCTATCCATTATCCTTTAAATGACGTTATTGTATTCTTTTTTATGGCTGAGTAGAATTCAAGTGTGTTTATATACAAAGATTTCATAATCCATTCCTCTATCAAGGGGCACCTAGGCTGGTTCCATAGTTTGAATACTGTAAAATGTGCTGCTATAAACATGGAAATGCACGTATCCCTATAGTAATCTGATTTCAGTTCCTTTGGGAAGATCCCCCAAAGTGGTATGGCTGGGTCCTATGGTCGCTCCATTCCCAGACTTTTAAGGAATCTCCACACTGATCTCCACAGTGGCTGTACTAATTTGCAATCCCACCAACAGTGCATAAATGTTCTTATTTCCCCACATCCTTGCCAGCATTTAATGTTTGTATTCTTGATGATTGCCATTTTAACCAGAATAAGATTTAATTGTTAAAATATATGAGGGTTTTGAAAATCTGAAATCATTTTAGGAAGAGGAATATCATAAAAATACCTAAAATATTAATCATTTGTTTCAAATATATATGTTTTGCCAAATATGTATTAGAGATTTTAGATTTGGTGAGTTGTATTTTAATTTATTGCATTGTTAAGAAGTTCATTCTATACTTTCTATTTTTCTCATTATTTAATAGCCAAGGTAAAATATACATTAAAAATCAATTAAAGTTTAAAAAATAAAACTTTGATTTCTGCTTCCTGAGCTAGATTTCCTGTATCAGCCTCCATGGGGCTAGGACTGGGTGGTGCCATCTTGCTGGACTTAGTTGTGGTCTTAGCTGCCAGGAGAGGCTCTGCTTTGTTCACCCTCAGAAGGGGGTCTGAGAAGAAAGCTTATTCTATCTTTTCCCTAGGCTTTTAGCCAAGAGCCATCTTCAAGGACATAACCAGGTTCCTGCTTCCTTATTATGGTATTTAAATGCCCTCACCACCCTCAAACAGCTGTGTGTTAAATATTTTGTTATTGAGGCAGTCCTTAAGAATCTTGCATCTCAGGGAGTGAAAACCAACATAATGCTCCATTAAATCAATAAAGTAATTGATTTATATTATCAGTCAATTATAAATAAGTTAATTCCATCTTTGCTTATTACTCTGAAAAATGCAGGACAGAATTTACTGGCCTCGTTTTGTATTAATAAATTTCCCAAAACATAATACTTCACATCAAAACCACTAGCCCTGTGTCTACAAGAACTATATTGTTTGTATCAAAAGAACATTTGCAAATAACCTTGAATACCCATTCTCAACTGAAACCACTCGGTCTACTTCTGTTTGCCCATTTTTTCCACTAGTAGACAATTCTCAATATTCTATGATTCACCTTCATTTCAATTTATTTTTTTTCAGTGTGTCCAGCACAGGGCAGTGTCAAGTGATAATTACTACCAAATGTGGTTATCATAAATATTTAAGTTATTTAATGACTGCTTGTGTAGAGAATATGATAGTTTATTCAAGTTAAATAGTGAGATGCATAGGAAGAAACAATATATGTGGGAAATAAGAGAACCCATTTAAGCATTTTGGGGTTCATGCTTACTGGAAAACTTTCAAAAATTTTTGTACTTATTCTTAGTAAATTAGTGACTTTGTTACTATGAACAACAAACACACTATGATCTATGTGCTAGGCACCAAATATACATATTCAATATATTAGCTCATCTTATATTCACAGTGTTAGGTACTACTGTTATCTCCATTTCACAGAGGAGGAAACTGAGGTTCAGAGCAATTAGGTAACTTGGCTAACATCATGACTAGAAAGTGGTAAAGCTAGGATTGGAACCCAGTTAATTTCATTCAGTGTCCATCCTTATAAATGCCCCTCTAATGTCTTAACATTAATACCTAGGAAAAAATTTTACACATCAATATGTCTCATGAAAAACAATTTATCAATGACTTAATGGAAACACTTTATAACTTGGAACCATGCACTAAATTCTCGTAACATACACCTGAATTTCAAATGTTTACCATTTTGAAATCAGAATTGAAAAATAAATAAAACATTTGTGTTTAGAATACATTTGAATATTTAATGCTTCCTGTTCCCAAGTTTATCTCATTCCTTCAAAACACTTCTAAACTCTGTGTACAATGAATTCCTAGTTTTCTTATTATATTCCTACGTAAGCTAATTGTGCTGTTTTTAAAATGTACGAAGGTATTTAAAGAGGCTCTATTTTTATTATAAGTACAACTAATTAAATTTGTGGTACAAATAAGACATATTTTGGTGAAGTAAACATGTCTAACAACATAGTTGTTGCTTTCAAAGTGCTCATAATCTGGAGGAGAGAAAGCTGTATGAAGAACAAACTTTGGGAAATAAATACACTGGGAAGTTGGGTCAGAGAGTAGATTGATCACAACAGTGAATACAGATAAGCAAAGAAAGTAGCCTAACCTCATGCCATATAAATTATGAATGTTTCATTAAAGAAAGCAAACAGACCTCTTGATACCTCACAGGAAGAGTTGTAATTCATCACCACAATCACAATTGGCACTGGGAAGTGTCATGCTACACATTAAGAGTTTCAGTAACACCTACCAATTAGATGGGAGCAAAATGACACTGAGAAGCTCACTGTCTATGGCGGGATTTCAAAAGACTGCTAGCAGAGCCTGTGTCACAGTTTGTTATTACACTGGATGAAGAGCTAGAGGTTAGGGAAAGGCGGTACCCTCCTGCCTGGATGGAGTTGACCTGGGTGATAGTCTGAAGTCACACAGTGTGGTTTAGGATTCCAACAAGGTCTTCCTAAAACATTCATTCAGACTTCAGAAAAGTGGATAGAATGCTTTAAATTAAGCTGGGCATGGAGGCACACACGCTCCAACCCAGTACTTGGGAAACTGAGACAGGAGGATGGAAGATCTGGGGCCAGTCTCAGCAACTTAGCAAGACCCTCGGCAGCCTAGTGAGACTCCTTTCAAAATTAAAAAATAAAATTAAAAAAAAGGGCTGCGGGTATAGCTCAGAGGTGGAATGCCCCTGGGTTCAACCCCCAGTACCCCCCAAAAGAATTAAGGCTTATGATGAAAAACAAGTATCAAAAGGCAGGAGAGGGATGAGGGAATGTTCAGCTGTACTATATCAATTAGAAGGTCTGGACATAGCCGGCTGGGGTGGCGCACGCTTGTAATCCCAGTACTTTGGGAGGCAGAGACTGGAGGATCCGGGTTCGCGGCCAGCCTCAGCTCTCTCTCTCTCTCTCTCTCTCTCTCCCTCTCTCTCTCTCTCTCTCTCTCTCTCTCTCCCTGTCTCTCTCTCTCTTTCTCTTTCTACTTAGCGAGGCCCTCCACAACTTCGTGAGACCCAGTTTCAAAATAAAGTATAAAAAAATAGGGCTGGGGGTGTAGCGCGGAGGTAGAACGCCCCTGGGTTCAATCACTGGTACCGCAAAAAAAAAAAAAAGAAGGTCTGGACATATCTGTCTACAGAACCACAAAAAGATGAAAAAATATATAACAATGATGCCAAATACACAAGTAAAAAGAACGATAGGAAAGAACATGATGCAAATTTGAAAAAAAAAAGAAGCCAAATCAGAAGAAAATTTAAACCAAGGAGCAGAACAACCTTATAATATTCCTGTGTAATTTACTTTGCAGAATAGATTAATGAAAACATGAATGAATTAAATAGTCCAAGAAATAGAAAACGAAATGAGAAAATAATAGACTGAAATGAGTAGATAAAAAAGAAAGTGAAACTCAAACTTCTTTCATCACAAGATTGGCAAAAACAAAGAAATAATATAGAATAATAAATACTAAGGAAAATCAAATTACTAACATAGCAAAAGGTTTGAATTAATCACTATAGGCAGAGAAAAATTCGAATCTTAGTAATAGAAGATATATATGGAAACTGTTGAAGATGACCATAAATAAGGATAATTGGTGAATTGGTGACCTATGAAAAATATTCATTATAATGAAGTAGCAAACTTTCTGGAATGAAAGAGAGGTTTAACCTACATTTCAAAAGTGTACACTCAATTATAGGGAGAATGATACTACCATGGACATGGAGATATAACCTGGTTAAGTTACGAAACTTCAAAGATTGAAAAAATATTAAAATATGGAGGGAGACAAAGAGTAGGTCACTAATGTGGGTGAAAATTCAAGCTGGGATCCATAACTATATTCAATTTCATAAAGTAATGGAGCAGTTGGGGCAAAGTACCTGAGGAAAAGGTAAGCCTAAAAACTGTCCAGTTGTTGCTGAACCATATAAGAACCACAGACCTCTCATACATGAAAACCCAACTGTACATACAGAATTCAAAAACCAGAACCCAGTCAATAAATGGGCAATTGAACTAAGTGGACACTTCTCAAAAGAAGAAGGGCCATCGAACATATAAAAAAAAGTTCAATATCCTTAGCAGTCCAAGAAATACAAATCAAAACTAAACTGGGATTCCCTCTCACTTTAGTTCGAAAGACAAAAATACAAAGAACAATAAATTCTGGGGATGATGTTGGGAAAAAAAAATGCTTATTGGTGGTTGAATTGTGTATTAGTGCAACCACTACAGAGATCAGTATGGAGATTCTTCAAAAGACTAGGAATGACGGAGCTACATCACTCCTCAATCTCTTTCCAAAAGAATTAAATTCAGAATATGATAGTGATACATGCACACCAGTGCTGATAGCAGCACGATTCACAATAGATTAATTATGGAACCAGTCTAGGTACCCATCGACATATGAATGGATAAAGAAAATGTGGTATATACAAACAATGGAGTTTTACTCAGCCATAAAAACAAATGAAATTACATCATTTGCAGGAAAATGGAAAGAACTGGAGAACATCATGCTGAGATCAGCCAGACTCAGAAAATCAAGGGTCATATGTTTTCTCTCATATGCACAAACTAGAGCAAAGAAAGGAAAGAAAAAAAAGCTCATGAAGATGAGGAGAGAGACCAGTAGAGTAGTGGAAGGTGATTGTGTGGGGAGGGAAATAGATGCAGTGATGTGATGTCGACGCATACATGAATTAATCACTATGTATCTCACTATGATGTGCAATTACAATGCACCAATGAAAGATGAGCAACAACCACAACAACAACAACTCAGCTGAGCCAGGCATGGTTGCACACACCTGTTTTCCCAGCTACTCAGGAGGCCCAGGCAGGAAGATTGCAAGTTAGAGAAACTTAGTGAGATCCAAAAGAAAGAAAGAAAGAGAGAGAGAGAGAGAGAGAGAGAGAGAGAGAGAAAGAAAGAAAGAAAGAAAGAAAGAAAGAAAGAAAGAAAAAGAAAGGAAGGAAGGAAGGAAGGAAGGAAGGAAGGAAGGAGAAAAGGAAAGGAAAGGAAAGGAAAGGAAAGGAAAGGAAAGGAAAAGAAAGAAAGGGAAGGACGGAGGGAGGGAGGGAAGGAAGGAAGGAAGGAAGGAAGGAAGGAAGGAAGGAAGGAAGGAAGGAAAGGAGGGAGGGAGGAAGGAAGGAAAAGAAGAAGAAGAAAGGGCTGGGGATGTAGCTCAGTGGTAGAATAGGTCCTTGAGTTCAATCCTCAATACAAAAAAAAAAAAAAACAAGGCTCAGCTGACCACTGCCCTACCCCTACTGTTCCATCCTTAGTTGTTTTGCTAATGGCACCAGTCAGATCTAGAGTACTTCCTGTGGCAAGATGCTTCTGTCATTCCCAAATACATGACAACAGACAACCCAGAATGAAAAATCAGAAGTATTGATAAAGCTGTAGCACACTGGTTTTTTAGAGTAGTCCCCTGATGAGAAGGGTCACTAGAAAACACGTTACAAAAGCAAAATCCCAGACCACAGCTACGACCTACTAAATTGAAAAGTCTATGAGTGGGGCCTAGAAATCTATTTTAACATGCCTTACAGGTAATTCTGATGTACAATGAAGTTTGAGAACCATAGCACTTGATTATTCCTTGAAAATGTAGATGTTAATACACAGAGACCAAAATCCAGGGGGTCTGGTCTATCTAGGATTAGGATTTTAGCAGCAGCCGTAAAATGAGAGGGTCAAATGTAATATCTATGGGCTCTGGGGCCATGGCTCTGTGCTGAGTTATTCCTTCAAGTATTGATTGAGCTCTCATTCCTGCCTGTGAATGATTACATGAATAGAATGAAACTGGTCATCTTATAAACAGCCTGCCATGACCAATTAAGTCCAATGGCTTCATGAAATGCAAGCGAGAAAACAGATGGCCCATGAATTTGGAAATAGGTAGCATGAAAGTGTAGAAAGAATGACAGAAAATGGCAAATGAGCACAGAAGGAAATGGGGGAGATGAAAATCAGCCTTAAAATGAGCCGCCTTTTAGAAAGAAGCCCTTGTGACAGGTCTGAGTTTGGTCATTGGTCTCCAAAGCCAGGGGCGCTTTCATTGGGGAGAAAGAAAAGACTGTGTGTATAGAAAGAAGCATTGTGACTTTTACTTCTATTTTATTTGTTCTTTTAAAATGTATTATACAAGTGTATTATTTATAAACTACAAATTTAACAACAATATAATATATAAATGAAAATATGTTGGAAAAATCCTCAGGAACTATCAATAGATGAGTTGAAGACATTTCTTCATGATGAAATCTAATCAGCAGTGAAATGACTAAAACATAGGATTATTGAAACCATTTAAATGAAGATCTAAGAGAAAGTAACTAGGAGAATCATGGTTGCAGAAAAGAAGTATTATTTACCTGGAAAAAGAAAATATTTACCATACAACCAATATAGACTGGAAGGTTGCAAGAAGAATCATGGCTGCCACTCTACACAACTCGAGCAAGGCTACTTCCTGTAAAATCAACTATGAATGGTAGTCCCTGGAATTACACAGGGCTAGGACTCTAGGAGAAAGGGCTACCAGAGAGGAGTGGGGAGACCACAGTTCCTTAGCAGATTCCCTTTTAGGTAGCCAAGAAATAATGATATTTGTATTCTCCTTTCACAACTTAATTTTTATGTACTATTATCTTGTATTAAAAGAATTGAAATTTATTTAATCTCCTCCAATTTTCATTCAGTTTCTTTTCTTCCATTAAAGTCAAAAGAAATTAATATTTTACTTAATAATGACATTCATTGTAAAATTCTACTTCCTATTAGTTATCTGTGGGTAATTCCTTGTGCTCCTCTTTTCGTTTTGCTAGAAATTTTGATAATAAGAATTTACCAAAAAGTCATACTTTAAAAAGTATGACAGGAAGACACAAAACAAAGGCTGTCCTTTAGAGCAGTGTGTGACTTGTCCTCCTCATAGCCTTACATTCTCACTTTTACAGTGGACACAGCTCAAATTTATTTTGCCAGCCAGTGAATACTTTATTATAGAGCCATGAAATTAATCTTTCATTCAGTTATAAACACTGCCTTGTTTTTAACACTTTCTCTTTAAGTTTATAAAAATTTATGTAACAAAAGCAAAATGAGCAGTAAAGATAATAACTATAGTCATCTTTCTAATGTAGCTTATTGAAGGAATTGACTTTATATTATCCTCCCAACATTAAAATTTCTCTGTCATCGGACCAAGGAAGTCCTATACGTACACACACACATACTTTCTTATTCAGTATTTTCAGAAAACATTTTATAATCAAAGTGTACAAATAAAAGGAGTTTGAATATTTATAGGGAAAGTGTGAAACAATAATATACTAGGCTTTAATTCTCAATTCTTAGTATAGGCCACACCACCTTGAGGAAAAATACCCTATCTATCTCACTGTATGCACTCTATGTAAATGAACTTGATTAGAGGCATGGGTACTGGTGTCATGATGGAAATGCCACACTGGAATGGTTTTCTGGAAAAACAAAAGGGTGACCTCTGCGGATCATAGTAGAAAACTGGGATCCTTGGCCAATGCAGCCTGATCTGCCTTCCATCACTTTTTTTTTGGAAATTTTCTAACTATATGTTTCCAACTCAGACAGTAATATTCATTGTAGAAATTTTTAGAGGAGAGAACAGACCAATAAAAGAAGAAAACAATTAATCAATATGATGATTTGATGGAAGTTCATCGCAAGTGAAGAGGACATGAATTGTTTCAGAACAAACGTGACTTTTCCATAGACAGTGTGCTCACAGGGCTGAAAGCCTAATTTAAAAATTTTCAGAAAGTCAAATTCTGGAATACAATTATTTTAACATAGAAAAGCTGAAATAATAAGAAAGAGAAGCAAGAGGAGAAAGTATAAGCCTGGCATGGAAATTTACCAAGGAGTGGAGATGATGCGCCTTGAGGTAGAGGAGCAGTCAGGCATCCTTAGCTAATCCAGCAGGTCATGGGTGAGATGAAGGACCAAAGCAGAAAGCAAAGAATGAGCCATAAAGAGAATAAAAATAAGGAAGGAAATGAAGATGAGATTGATCTGACAGCGTAAAGCCAAGCCTAGTGACCTACTATCTGAACTAGGTGGTGTCTGTGACCACCAAGGAACAGGAAATATTCAGGAACTGAAGAGCAGGAGATGCTGCGGTGGCCAGAGGCACTCATGGCTCACAGAAATGTCGTCCAGAAGGAAGGAGGACTGTCCACTCTCTTCCTGCTTGTGCCCCGCTGACTCCATGCTTATTCCAGGAAGGTTGAGACTGGGAAAACCACAAAGGTCCAGGGATAGGAATCACATGTAGAAAAGTTTAGTTGTTTTTTCATCTCTCAACATGTGAAGTGATTATTTATTTATTTTTTTTTTTTTTTTGCGGTACCGGGGGTTGAACCCAGGGGCGTTCTACCTCCACGCTACGCCCCCGGCCCTATTTTTTATACTTTATTTTGAAACCGGGTCTCACGAAGTTGCAGAGGGCCTCACTAGGTAGACAGAGAGAGAGAGAGACAGGGAGGGAGGGAGGGAGGGAGAGAGAGAGAGAGAGAGAGAGAGAGCGAGCGCTGAGGCTGGCCACGAACCCGGATCCTCCGGTCTCTGCCTCCCAAAGTACTGGGATTACAAGTGTGCACCACCACGCCCGGCTCAAGTGATTGTTTAAAAGAGAATAATTTGCTTGGAATTCAAACTCTTTGATTTTATAACTGAAATAAAATTTTTGGAAGTACTTCTTAAAAAGGCCACGTCTCGTTGGAAATCAGAATTTAAAAGCAAACATAACTCTGTCCATCTCCTCTTAACGAGGGGTTAGGTATATACTATTTTTCAATAAAATCAATAGTACAAATTATCTTGTAATGTTTTTGAAGTGCCTAAAGAAAACAGCCATGCCTGAGAAATAAACTCTTTAAATATCTACTAAAAATCAGTAGAGTAACATTCAAACTTATGTGTTCCTTTTAGTGAGCAGAAGAGAAAGGTCCTTTGTATAAAAATATTTGTTTATGCAATAAAGTTCTAATCAGAGTGTCTGTGTTACCCTTCATGAGATCAAACCAGAAGATATTTTTCCATCCCAGAGATATTCAATTTTCAGTTTCCAGAAATATCCTAAAATAGCAAATAATGTTAATTTGCCTCTAACAAAAAGACTGCAGTAGGTGATTTTGAAAGAAGTGCTGTTCTGAAAATTATTGGCAGTCAGTATCATTAAAGAGATATCACAAAGCTGATTCAATCTCTAATTGTATTTGCATTAAATGAAAATAACTCATCATAGTGTTGTAAAGTCAGACATTTTACTACCACCCCTCAGGGCATTGGAGCATAGCAGTATTTTCTTAACAAACAAACAAAATATTAGGAACTCTAGCAATATACTGAACAGTACTTTACAGTGCCTTAGAATCATCAATGCCTATGTGTGAAAATATACACATACACATACACATATAGATGACTAAAACAATGAGAATCCTAAATGCTCACATGAACTTCATCTATTATTATAATCCAATATGGTCAAATCATTTCAAGATATCACACTTTTAAGGAAGAAAAGCATCAGGAAATTCACACAAAAAATTACTGTTTGGGTACCACGATGAAGCCCTAAATATTGGGGATAGAGTAAACTAAATAAAGTAAAAAATAGTTATTGATTTATAACACATTGTACAAAACCAGGAGGCATAAAATCATGCTTAAATGAATGAGCCAACAGACTACTGAACTGTACGAATTTCCTCAATATATTTAGACCCCAGGAAGTTCTCTATATACAAGAGGAGGTCAAAATTCTTAAATAAATGAACTGTCATAGCATCGTCTAATAAAAATATGGAGTGGTCATAGGGTAAACACAAACACATGGCAAGGCAAGTTATGCTGTCAACTCCTGCCCCTTTTGTCTCCATCTCCCCTTCCCGGTCATGGCTGTAGATGACACAAGTGACTACTATTTAAGCTTTTCAACATTAGAGAGAGATCCAGATATTATTATCATTATTATTATTTTTGTGGTACTGGGGATTGAACTCAGGGGACATTCTACCTCCTATCTACATCCCGAACCCTTTTTTTAATTTCTATTTATTTACTTATTTATTTATTTATTTATTTATTTATTTATTTTGCAGTACTGGGGATTGAACCCAGGGGCATTCTACCTCTGAGCTACACCCCCAGCCCAATTTTTTAATTCTTTATTTTGAAACAGGGTCTCACTAAGTTGAGGAGGGCCTTGAAACAGGATCTCATTACGTTATGGAGGGCCTCGCTAAGTTGCTGAGTCTGGCTGTGAACCTGCACTCCTCCTTTCTCAGCCTCCCAAGTACTGGGATTATAAGCGTGTGCCACCATGCCCGGCTAGAAAACCATAAATTAATAGAAATAAAAACTGGGGAAGAAAATAACAAAGAAACATTATAAAAACAAAACACTTCTTTTATGGTACTGGGGATTGAAACCAGGCGCATTCTACCTCTGAGGTATACCCCCAGCCCTATTTTGTTTATTTATTGTTTCATTTTGAAACAGGGTCTCACTAAGTTACCAGGCAATAGTCTGGCACCAGAAATCCTCCTGCCTCAGTATTCAGCAATCCTCCTTCCAAGTATTGGAATCACAGGTGTGTGTAGCTACTGCACCCAGCTCAAAAACAATACTTTGTAGTTTCTAGACCTAGGTATGAATGAATCCCTGCTTCCTTCCTCTCTAACATGGTAATAAGAATATTTAAGTTGTCACAAGACATAAATAAAACTATACATATGTGTGTATGCAAATAAATGTGCTGTTTAAAGTCATTTGCATAATAGTAACTTGAAAAAAGTATACTTTGAACACTTTTAGAGTGAAGTATTAGGCAATAAATTTAAATTCTCTTGCAAGGAAAGTGGATCTGAGAACAAGTTTAGTTCTTGTTTTGTCATCTCCTTCTACGGAATGAACTCTGTAGTTGTTTTTTTCATTTGGTTTAGTTTTGTTTTGTTGGTACTACGGATTGAACCCAGGGGCATTCTAACTCTGAGCTACCCCCCACCCTAGTCCTATTTTATTCATTTTGAAACAGAGCCTCACTAAGTTGCGGAGGGCCTCACTAAGTTGCTGAGGCTGGCCGCAAACCTGTGGTCCTCCTGTCTCAGCCTCCCAAGTACTGGGATTACAAGCGTGCGCCACCACGCCCGGCTCTGTAGCTGGTTTTTAATGGTTTTTGGTTATGGATCGACCTGACTGTACTTCACTCTGGCTCACTGGACTGCAGCTGTGCGATGCTGGATGGGTTTCTTAGCTTCTCTAAGTGTAAACGTTTTTATCTGTAAAATAGGGATAATAATTCATAGGGTTCCTGTAAGAAGTAAATGTGCAAGGGGTACATGAAACCATGCCTCCCACATACATTCAGAGATACTATCTTCATTCTTACTGGTTTCTGAAGAGTCCCACAGCCAAACTCACAGGCTTGTGGAAACATCAGCCATAGGTGGGTTAGCTGTAAGAGGTTCAGGAAGAACATTCTAAACCATAATGGATAGCTGAGAAAATTCCTCTGATATCCATTTCATCAAAATTCTATTTTTAACTGCTCATAAGTGGGAGAATCTTGATAAAATATATGTCCTAGAAATCTTTTATGGGACCACTATTTGGTGTTACAGGGAGCTCAGTAGAAATGCAGTTACCTAAGTACAATCTAGAATCAGTGATTTTGAAAAGTTGTAGCTGGAGTCCAGGCCTCTATTCTCTCTATATTTTTAAGTGACACAAGTGATTTTGATTCAAAGTCAAGTTTGGAACCCACTGGACTCTTGTGTATCTAGAATGTTCTGGTTATGGTAGGTGGTAGTAGATACAAATATAATTAAAGCTCAGTCCATTTCCTTAGGGGTCCTAGAAAGAAAAAGGAAGGAACTGGAGATGAACAAAATAACAATGATACTGCTCTTATCAAGAACTAAAAATAATTATTTTTAAACTTGGGGAAAGAAACAACTAATTTTTCTAGAATCTCAGAAAAGAGAACATTAAATACATTTGAAAGGTAAATAATGAGTAAAGAAAAATTTTTTGAGCAGATTGTGTGGAAGGGAGGATATTCCTTCCAAACATGTATGGACACAGACTTTTTTTTTTTTTTTTTTTTTGCAGTACAGGGGATTGAACCCAGGGGCATTCGACCTCCGAGCTACACCTCCAGCCCTAATTTTTTTATTCTTTATTTTGAAACAAGGTCTCACTAAGTTGCGGAGGGCCTCACTAAGTAGCTGAGGCTGGCCGAGAACCCTGATCCTCCCATCTCAACCTCCCAAGTACTGGGATTACAAACATGCGCCACCACACCTGGTTATGGACACAGATTTGATGACCTATTCAGTCCATATGAAGTAACCAAGTGTTTCGGGAGAGGTGAATGTGTGTGCTTGTGTGTGTGTGTGTGTGTGTGTGTGTGTGTGTGTGTGTGTGTGAGAGAGAGAGAGAGAGAGAGAGAGAGAGAGAAAGAGAGAGAGAGAGAGAGAGAGAGAGAGACAGACATTAGTTTATAGACAGATGGGGGGCACAGTCATAGGGAAAACTGACTAGCGGGTGGAGAATTAATTCAATTAAGGAAAGAATGGAACTAGAAACCATTTAGGAAGCTGTTAAAATACTTGGAGAAGGTCTGATTAAGCACTAACCTAAAACAGCAATAACGGGAACAACGAAGAGAGAACAGATTAAAGGATATTGAGAAGCTACAAATCACATGTCCTGGGGACAAGGAGGGTGTGATGTTAAAGTAGAAGGTGAGTGTTTTCGTCATGGAATAAGATAAATACTATGCCAAATATTGAGAAAATATGAGAGAGCCAGCAATTTTAGAAACAAGAAGTTGGGATTTGGTATTTTAAGCATGAGGAGCATGCTACTAGAACCAGGCACATCTTTTCTGTAGCTTCATCCCCTTCGGTCCAGAGTAATGTGGGGAAGGTAGAGATAGTTTGGCCAAAAACACATATAGGGTGTTATAGACACTACTCTATATAAGGCTGGGGAAGTCTTATCCACAGCTGGCCACAAAGGAGGAAATTTTCAGTAATAAATATATTAAACGGACTGAATATTATAATAACTTCACTTACTACCTACACATTCTACCCATGGCTGACCCATAATGCCAATATAATCAACAATGAGCTTTGGAGACACAGCCCAGTGAGAGAGAGAAAAAGTAAAGGTAAATGAAAGAATTTAGCATGCACAATGTTGAAAACTTAATATATTTATCTAAATTATAACCATTTAGTATAATCTAAAGTATATTCATTTATATCTAAGTATAATGCATTTTTAAAACGTCTTTTTCAGGCCCAAATCACTTTATTTGCATTTTCAGAGCAGAAAAGCTGAGTTTCCCCCAGAAGGCTATGAAACAAGAAAAGGAAAACAGAACAAGAATGGGGAAAATGAAAGCCTTTCTAAATCAATTAGCTGGTTCAACAGAAGAGAAAGGAGCCCGGCGTGGTGGCGCAGGCTTGTAATCCCAGTACTTTGGGAGGCGGAGACTGGAGGATCCCGGTTCGCGGCCAGCCTCAGCTCACTCTCTCTCTCTCTCTCTCTCTCCCTGTCTCTCTCTCTCTCTCTCTCTACTTAGTGAGGCCCTCCGCAACTTCGTGAGACCCGGTTTCAAAATAAAGTATAAAAAATAGGGCTGGGGGTGTAGCGCGGAGGTAGAACGCCGCTGTGCTCAATCCCTGGTACCGCAAAAAAATAATAATAATAAATAAATAAATAAATAAATAAATAAAGAGAAAGGGAGCGAAGGCATCAGGGCGTTGTTACATCACACTGTGTCTTTCCTGCAGAGGCGAAAATGCCTGCCTTGCACCAAGGTTGCCTGCCTTTCCAGCTACTTCAAAGAGGTTCTATTTGAATATTTGTCTTTCTTATGACTAAAATGAGAACTCTAAGCCTTCTACCTCTTCAACGTTGATTCATTAACAATTTCTAAGTACCGTGAGTTGGAAATATTTGGAGACTTTAATTTTCATCAATGAGACTCCCCAAGAAGGTGGTATTGAGAGAGATGAATGGAGGACTTAGGTAGAACCCTGAAGAAAAGCAGTAGTTACTGAGGATGTAAGAATGCACTGCAAGAGATCCATCCATAGGGAAAGGCAAACGGGAGAGATGAAGACTTCAGATAATTAGCGTGGACGGTGCATAAAGAACTGTGCTTCTACAGTTGCAGCAGAGTTCAACCAAAAGATGAGTCATCTTTTGACACTGAGCATGAGGAGCTATTACCAAATTAGAAACACTTCAGAATTTCCAAAGTGCTAGCTGAGTATTATTCCAATAAAAATTTCCCCCATATTTTATACATTCTAGGATTCAGCTATGAGGTCCTCCAAAGAGCCACTTGTTTGAATAAGGAGGGAATAAGAGGCTTCCTGTTTAGTACAAATTGAAGATTCTTCAGGTGATCAAAAATTATATCCTATAGCCAGGCATGGTGTCACATGCTTGTAATCTCAGTACTTGGGAGGCTGAGATAGGAGGATCATAAGTTGGAGGTCAGCTTTAGCAATTTAGTGAGACCCTCACTCAGCAACTTACCAGAAACCCTGTTTCAAAATAAAATAAATAAATGAATAAATTAAAAGGGCTAAGGGTGTAGCTCAGAGGTAGAATCCTCCTGTGTTCATACATATAAAACATATATCCTGTTCTGACTTATGGCAGCAACTACTAGAAATTCTATAGTGTTAATGTATGAATTACAGGATATTTATATAATTTCAGGCAAGTAGTTTACTTAAAGAGATAGTGGTTAAATTCACTATAATTCATTATCATATGGCAATAGGTAATCTATTGGTCTTACTTTGCAGAGAGCTGAGGCTACAAAAAATTACCATGGAAGGAAGATCTCTGGGATCCTGAGCTTTCAGATCAAGAGTTGAACATATAGAAAAGCACTGGGAACTGTCTATGGTCCTGGGCTTTCCAGAAAACGACTGTAAATAAGTACCCATGAGATGGAGCAAGAGCAAAGAGAAACTTTGAGTGTGAAGAGACAAGAGATCATGAAAACAAATTCTCCTTCTTCATAAACAAGCCTAAGATTGGCCCTAGACTCAGTGTACTTAATTATTTTCGCCTCTCAATTTGGACTTTGGATGGATAAAGTTACATATTGACATCAACTCAATAAGAATATATGGAAAAATAGAAAATCATACCAAATATTCACAAAACTCTTTTTAGCAGATTTTCAATAATGTGTGATTCACTGTCTTATGGTGAATTTCCAAAATTTTGATATGTTGTCTTTGGACACTAGAAAATATGAACAACTAAATGTTCCCTAGAATTACAAGGTATAGTAGCCTTTTCAGATGAAAAAAAATATATTGTCAACAATGTCCCTGTATAATAGCAAATAGTGATACCTTATGAAAACACAAAAGAAGCCCCATTCAAATGGAAAAATTACATATATATGTATGTAATATACATAATTGTGTATTCATATTATGGTTTGATAGTAATGATAATGATAATAAGGTGAAGTTTTGTGATCTTCTTAAGGAACACTAAAAATTATCAAGAGATAGACTCTTGATTAATCTGACTAAATCAAGATACTATTTCTGTTTGTGAAGAAGATTAATATTTTAAAAGAAGAATTATTGCCACATTAATTGAAGAAGTAGTATTTCAAAGTAAAATCCCAACAAGATTCTGAAATATTGATACTGTATGGAGATTTTTTTTTTGAAGTTACCATTTGTGAAGAGAATAGAGAATAGGAAATTCCAAGTTGGTTTATCAAGTCAATTACAAGTTTCAACATAAAGAGTGCAAAATTAAATCTCTGCACTGCTAGCTATCGTTGACTGAAAAATATTATAGTTCCTAGTGTTATATTGAAAGTTTTCACATTATGACACACATAGAAAATCATGTATGGCAATCTGGGGATAATTGACAAGGTTGTCTCTGTCAAAATCTTAAACCTGTCAATTCTCCCAAGAGTTTCTGGGATCCATATCCTGGCATAGCTGCCACCCACTTCCTGCACAGCAGGCTGTCCAATCACACACCAGTTGGGAATCTTTGTCTTATAACCTGGACAACCCTGGCTTTTCTCATGAAAATGTCAGAATCTTGGGAAAAGATGTATCATGAACAATTAATAAAGAAAACACAAAAGCAACCATTGCAATTATAGCCTACCTCCTGGATCATACTATTATTTTTTTTTACCTTTGGGAAAAAAATAGGACAAAACGGAATCAAAAGAGGAGATAAAATCAGAAGAGTTATGAATTATCTATGTGTTTCTCATGACACTTCATGCTTTGTCAAAACTTATATTTGTTCTTTATAGAACTGTCTTATTTTCTCAGTAGCAGTGAAATCTTTTTGTGCCAGATCCCTTTCTGAGGTAAATGCTAACCATCCCATATGCTGTGTGTTTAATATATAATTCTCAAGATGAAGAGAAGGCAGGTGAAAAAGTAAATGAGGGAAGAAAAGGGGAAGAAAAAGCTTGAGTTGATGGATAAGTTAAATATCCTGATTTCATCATTACACAATATATAAGTGTGTTTGTGTGTGTGTGTGTGTGTGTGTGTGTAAACATCACATTGAACCTCATAAATACATACAATTATTGTGTCAATTTTTAAAAAGAAAAGCAGTAAAAAGTAAAAGGAGAATAAGAGAAAAAAGAGGAAAATATTACTTTTGCATGTTTGTCTTAACAAATAAATTGCAAATATATATTAAGATTAATCAATAGTAACCATGAATCTTATTTATTTTGGTGTCTCCACTCATGTCATAGAACACTAGAGACATGAAAAGGTGATTTTTACTCATTTAATGTAAGTGCTATCTATTATGTGAAATGCAAGCCCTCTGACGATACTGAAATACAAACTTATAAACAGTTGAGTTCACAGCATTTTGCAAGCTGCTCTAAGTTACTGGTGAAACGTAGGTTCAATACTTCTTCAAATCAATGAAACATTATGGATGAGTCCGTACATTTTCCACAGTGAACTTGTCACAGTAGTTTTGTGTCAATTCTCTGTTACTTGGTTCCTGCAGCTAATCCATATTAGCCAATATCAGTTTGATTTAAGAGAGCTGATAGATACACCAAAGGCTTTCATTTATAACAAGAAATGAGGGCAACAACTTTGTCCTTGACTGATAAAGACATTTTTAAATAAGAAAAATAGAAGAATCGGAATATATTACTGTAGATTCACTTTTTTTCTTATCCCTTCCCTGAGTTACAAAATTTAAGTAAAGTGAAATGTATATATATATATATATATATATATACTATAGATTTTTAATTTGTTATATTATTTACCACTCTGATTTAATATTCATGTGTCTATGATATCCTAAATGGTGATTAAATCAGATATATTTATGAAGTACTAAATTTTCTTTACTTAATTCTTACATATGGACCTTTTTTAATAATTTATTTTATAGGTGTAATATAGTTCAATATATTTTAAAATAGAGTACTTTTTAAAAATGCAGTACTCCTTTGAAGATAATGGATGATAACATTAACATAAAATATTGAAAAATGAATATGCCCCATATAGGAATATTAGAAAAGTTATATTTTGTCTTGAATAGATTTACCATAGATTTAAAATGTTATATAGCTTTCATCACTATTTAAACAAGTATTCAGACTATTGGGAAAAAGAATCAATAGCCATTATAATTTACCATAATCATAACTCACCATCAACTGCTGTTTCACACCAAATACTTAATGCAAAACATAGGTATATGATGCAATGGTAATGACTAGGTGAAAATTACTATTACCAATTCATAGGTAAGAGATATTATTATAGGTCAATAGATATTTACTGAATATTGAGTCTGATTACCTGGAGTAGCAAAAATGTAAAAAATGTACTTTGTGTATTTTTTTATGGTGATGCTTGGAAGAGATGATAATTTTTAACTTTGTGAGTTTGGTGTGACCTGGTCTCAAATGTTACTATATACACTTCCTTAATGTAATCATGGACTCAAACATGAGTTTAAAAGATGCAAATGCATGCATATGTTTGGCGAATTGTGACGCACAGATACACTGACACATCCCCAACTTCAGAGTTTATTGATACTTTGATATTTGGCATTTAATTATCAACATTTGACAGAACTTTTAGTGGTTGACCTTTGTAGCTGTTTGTGTTTTTATGTAAAACATAATATTAGCAGAATTTATATAAACCTAGCGAATCCCAATTAAGAAGCTAGGATTTGTGAACACTACAAAAATGACTCCTTGGTTGTCTAACACAGTCTAAAAATGCATCTCTGGTATAATGCAGTCCTTAAAGATGTCTACACCTCCTTTCTATACTGAATAGATTCGTTGTATATAGAATTAGAATGCAGGCACTCCATCAAAGCTAGAAAATTTCTATCAAATATGGAGTGAGGGTATTGGCAGAAACTTGCTGATCTATTAAGGATATGATACAAAAGGATATATAGATGTCAGCCAAATACTAAGTAGCAGTGCTGAAAAATGTTGTATAAGCACTTTCTAGGAATTGAGGCTATAAATTCTGCATAGAAAAAAATACTGTAGTGATCACAGGTAGCAACCACCAACATGTCAGCAAGTCATAAGCACATGTTTGAGCAGCCTTTGTATATGATGATGCTATTTATTGATCTGCCATCAGCGGGGCATGCACTTGGAGCTGTCTGGGCTGAAAGGGATGATGGATCTAAGCTGATCTACCTGAACTTCATTATGAAAACCAGGTGCTGCTGGAAAATAGATTTTTCTCTCTAAATAAATTTACCTGACTCAAACTGACCTGTCGGGAAGGACTGACCCTGCTGAGCCCGGTCTGCGTGCATCTATCTCTGAAGTGGTTGGAGTTGTGAGACAAAGTGTGCTCACAATTTTAGATTGTATGTCCTAAGTGAATTCTATGTTGCAGAAACCATTCATTATTCAGAGTAAAAGGTTTAGTCCTATTGGTAGAATAGTGTTTACTTGGACAGCTTAAAAAGTGCTATTCACTGAGCCCCCCACTTCCCCTCATGTGGGCTGTCTACATAATTGTGTTCTGGGGACAGTGACCCCTGTCTAAAAAGATCTGTGTTTTTGGTGGGATTATATAAAGACTTCGGGTAGTGGAGCCTTTTAGATATAGTTCTAAACCCCAATACCATAAAATACTACCTTGGGCAAATTATTAATGGGGCCTGAGTTTTATCATCAATAAAATAAGAACACAAAATACAAATAAAACAAAAATACTAATATTAACCTCATAAGGTTTTGTGAGGATTAAGTGATAGTTGGACTCAGAGTACAAAGTTTAGTTCATGTAGTCATCCATTCAACAGCACTTACTGAATACTTACTGAATGCCTACTTCTTTTTAATCCAGGAACAGGGTTATTATGGTAAAGAATACAAATACAGTTACTTCTCTCTCTCTCTCTCTCTCTCTCTTTTCCTTTTGTTACTGGGGAATTGAACCCAGCGACATTCGACCTTCGAGTTATACACCCAGCCCTTTTTATTTTTAATTTTGAAACAGGGTCATGTGAAGTTGCTTAGGGTCTTACTAAGTTGCAGAGGTTGGTTTCAAACCTGTGATCCTCCTGTCTCAGCCTCTCAAGCACTGAGCTAACAGGCATACACCTCTGCAACTGGCCACTGCTGCCCCGTGAAGCCCACATTCTAGTTCCCTTTACCTGGTACCACTCTATTTCTTTTTTCACCCCTAAGATTCAGTGTTGATAATCCATGACAACGACGAGAAAACTGTTGAGAAATCTCTATCTCGAAATACGTTAAGAAATTTACAGCAAATGAGTTGATAAATCATTTCCTATGGCTAATATGGTTTTAATGCTAAACTACTCTTTATCCATGACTTAATATCTGGATTTATTTATTTTCTAAGAATAGTTCTGCGATCTTGTCAACATAGTCTAGGCATCATGGCATCTATGAATTTCGTGAAAGATTTTTACGACAGTTATAAGAAAATAATTGTCAAAACTAGGAAAAAGATGGTAAAATATTAGCTAGCATGTGACCCAAGATCTATTTTTCCTTTTGTGTTACAAACATGTTAGATGTAATTCTAACTGTAGGCAATGTGAAAGCCAAAAAATAACATGTCAAAAAATTGGTGTGTACTATGTGCCATAGACTGTCATAGATACCTTTACATATTAGCCCCGCTAAACTTCATGAGAACCATAAATAGTTAATAGTATTAATTTGGCACGTTAGAGATAAGAACGGTGAGGCACAGAATTCAGGTGACATTTTTTGGTTACAGATCTAGCAAGTAGCAGGCCTGGATTCAAACACAGTGTGAAGGGCTTTCACAAACCCTGCTCTTTCTCATAGGGACGCTTTAGGGGGAAACAGCAAAGCAACTATGCAGTCAACTACTACATTCTACACTCTTGTACATAGCCATACGTTTCAAAACAATCATACTTAGAAGGAAAATTAGATGACACTTTTAATTCTCTGCTTCATCAGCTTGGGAAATTTGGCAATTCCTACATGATGACTCATCTTCAAAGGTCTTGGCTTTAGGCTTTTTCTTTATACCATCTCCTTTGAATGTTGTTTTCTCATCTGATTTCCAAGGGTGCTAGTTTCCTGATGCTGCTATAACAAATTGCCACAAATTTAGTGGCTTAAAATAAGCACATGTTTATTATCTTGCAGCTCTGAAGGTCAGAAGCCCAACATGTCTCTCTGGACTAGAAATTAGTCAACAGAGATATGACCCTTCTGAGGATTTGGGGGGAGAATCTGGTTCCTTATCTTTTTTACCTTCTGGAGGCCTCCTGCATTCCTTGATTCATACACTCACTCACCATCCTTTTCCAAAGCCAGTAATACAACATATTGCCTCTTATCTCCCTCGCCTTGGTCCTCTTCTGTCCCCCTTATAAGCACTTGAGTGATACATGGACCTACCCAGATAATGCAGGATAATTTTCCCCACCTCATCTCAAAATGTTTAACTTCATCACATTTGCAAAGTATTTTCTTTCTTTTTTTTTTTTTGCTATATAAAGTAACATGTTCACAGGTTCTGTGGGTAAGGAAATTATCACTTCAGGGATCATGTTCCACCTGATAGTTAGCCAGTTGAAGCAACTTTTTGTAAGTTTGGGATCCCTCCAAATCTATGTCCAACAGCTTATATCACAACTGTTTCTAAAATACAGTTCAATCTTTTTGCTAAACCCATTTTTGATCTGGGAATGTTCTCTACATCAGACACAAAAATGCATATAGACATTTGGGCTAAAATGATCTCATAAGCATATATGCCTTTGTCTTGTATATAAAGTATAAATATGGGACTTGCTCTACTTCATAGGAATTATATCCCCTTCTTTCATCTGTTGGGTTCTGATCTGGCTTAGAAGTAGACTATGAGAAGATGCTATCACCCCCTGGATCGCACGCAGCCAGCCCTCCAGCAGCAGCAGCAGCCCCTTTGGTCCATCCTACATGTGGAGAAACAACCGCCCCTCCATAGCAGCTCACTTCTTGTTGTTCTCGTGATAGCTGTATCTTCCTGTTGGGCACAGTCAGGTGGCAAGGTCTCCAATATCACCTATTGAGTCCACTCTAACTCCCCCATCTCTGCGAGTCTCTAAACATTTCATCAAGACTCTTCTAAGAGCCTGGCGTGGTGGTGCATGCTTGTAATCCCAGTACTTTGGGAGGCGGAGACCGGAGGATCCGGGTTCGTGGCCAGCCTCAGCTCTCCCTCTCTCTCTACTTAGTGAGGCCCTCCACAACTTTGTGAGACCCGGTTTCAAAATAAAATATAAAGAAATAGGGCCAGGGGTGTAGCACAGAGGTAGAACACCCCTGGGTTCAATCCCCGGTGCCGCAAAAAAAAAAAAAAAGACTCTTCTAAGGCAGTTCCAGTAGCTTCTTTTCATTTACCTAAGATCCTCAAGCAAGCTTCAAAGGGTCTTCCCATAGTATATTACCTGGAAAACAGACTCTAACAGGGCCCCCAAATATCCCTGTCTCCTGGCTCTCATGTACTTTTATAACTTCCTTCACTTGCACACAGGCAGAAACTAATTTGCTTCTAACCAATAGATATAGCAAAGGCGATAGTATCATTCCTTTTATCATAGTATATAGCATTATAATTCATCTTGGTAGGATTCTCTCTCCCTGGCTATCTTAGAGGAAGTAAGGAGCCATGCTGTGGGCTACCCTATGGAGGGACCTATGTATCAAGAAAAAAAGGGTTGCTGCCAGCTGACAGCCAACCAGAATTTGAAGCCCTTAGTCTAATAGGCCCCAGGTCACTGAATTCTGCCCTGAGAGGCATGAGTGTGGAAGTGACTCCTTCCCCACTCAAGCCTTGAGATGAATTTGTAGCCCAAGTCAGTACCTCAATTGCAGCCTTGTGAAATTCGGACGCCTTTGGAATCAACTAAGCTGTGCCCAGACTCCTGATTCACAGAAACTGGGAAAATAAATATGCATTTTTATAATCTGTTAAGTTTGTGGCAATTTGTAATTCAGCAATAGATGATTAATGCAATTAAGAACTGGTCCACATGTCCTTGCCAAAACCCAACACCCCATGCCATCAAAGAGCTCTCATGTGTCAATAAATACTCTCCTGTCCAGATTTGCATTTCACACATCCCCAGTTCAACATCTTCAAGATCTATTCTGCTTATGCCAGTACATAGTAGCCCTATCTTAGAATCATATGCAAATAAATACTGTTTATTCTCAGAGCAGAAAATACATTCCATGCTTGAGTTGTGCAGTAGTAATTGGCCTTGCAGAAGGGAGAAGAGGAAGGCAGGGGGTACTACGGAGTATAAGACTCATTTTCTACCAACCCTTACTCAGGAGAAGTCTTCATAATCTCTCCAGACAATAGGAGGCTACTTCCCTATAAAGTTGGCGAAGGAGCTGTTTCTACAAACCTAGAGCCTTTGGTTAAGTCTAGGGATGAGGATTCGAGATGAGGCTTAGCTACCCAAATATCAGAGTCTCACTGTTTTCTTGGCATTCGGTCTCATATATTTAGTCTCATTTGATGTTCCACTACCCTTACAATTAAATCCTGGGCCTGGTTTTCAGCACAGTGTACCGTATGTCTGCAAATTAAAAGTTCTTTTAAAGTCTGCTAATGAGGCCTTCACAATTTCACAGCATGCTTTGAGTTAATAGTTGGTAGACCTAAACCTGTCATTTTATTTTCTGAGGGCTTCCAAAGCATTAAAGCAAGTAACTCAACAATCTTTATATTTATCATTGGTCTTAAAATGTTCAAGTACAACAGCTGCCACATAAACCAAAGCTCTACATTCAGCTGTACTTCATCCCAATCTCTCTCTCAATAATTGTGGAGTTTCAGAATGCCAAGGATTAACCCTAACCCCACATTGTGTCAGCAACGGAGTTCTTAGCAATATTTCCCTCTTGAACCCAGTTCCAGAATTCCATTCTATGGGTCTATTTTCAACTTCACTTAATACTTCACTGTTATCAAAAGTCTGAGTCTGTGTTTCCTCTGGAAATAGGAACTGGAGAAAAATAAATTTTATGACCATTGATTTTAGAGAATCACAACGGATGTTTGGAAAGTCCTAAACAGAATAGGATTATTGAGTTAGTTACTGCTGTAGGCAACTGGGGCTTGGTCTACCTGGGCCTCTCCAATGAAGCTATTTAAAGTATATTTCAGAATTGTCCACCGAAGAATAAAAGAGATATGGATTTGTATGTCAGCTCCCATTACTCATCCGTTGAAGATGAACGAATACCCACAGGATGTTATCTTTCCCACATTTCCAAATTGTCCACAAAAACCTTTGAGTTCCAAGCAGCATCCCAAAAGTATTCTACACCATGTGGTAATTAATGCCCTGGTGAAGGAAGTAACAGAAGGCCAGAGCACGCCTGAGGTTAGATGTGATGATGGTGTTTGGAAATAACATTCTTGGGTCATATTTTCTCTATTTCATGACTTTATTGACATTTTTCTGTTGTCTTCTGGTATTATATGGTCTTGTTGACAGAAAAGAGTATAGTCTGATCTTTTCAACTTTAATGATCCACTTTTATGTATCTAGATATTTGAAAAAATCTACCTTAGTGGTTTTTTATTCATTTGTTTTGTGGTACTGGTGATTGAACCTCCTCACTATACCCCCAGCCCTTTTTATTTTGCAACAAGTTCTTGCTAGGTTGCTGAGAGTCTCACCAAGTTGCTGAGGTTGGTCTCGAACCTGTGATCCTCCTGTGTTAGCCTCCCAAGTACTGGAATTACAGGATGGAGTGTGTGTGTGTGTGTGTGTGTGTGTGTGTGTTACTAGGGATTGAATCCAGGGACATTCTACCTCCAAGCTATACCCCTGACCCTTTCTTAAATTTTTTTTTTTTTGGTTTAGAAACAGGGTCTCACTAGGTTGCTGAGAGTCTTACTAAGTTGCTGAGGCTGTCCTTGAACCTGCTACCTTTCTGTCTCAGCTTCACAAGTACTGGGATTACAGGTGTATGCCACCATGCCTGGCTAAAAAAAAAAAAATGTATCTTAACCTTTGGATTCTGAATTTCATTACCTTTCCTGGAATGCAGTGGAACATTTTTATTTGTGATGTCTATCCTTCTTCAGTTTTTTTTTAAATAAGTGTGAGTCATTTTGGTAACTTTGATATAATTCTCACTCAAGCAAACAAATTACCATTAATAATTATTTTCTGTCTCCTTTATTGTCTGTTTTCAAATTGCTTTCATCCTATAGGATCAACTGTATTAACGCTAATTACCTCATGTGTTTTCTCTGTGTCACTGTATGGTTTATAGCGATATCTATTTTCTTTTTTTTTTTTTTTTTTTTTT